>DWJZ01004848.1:0-14821 GCA_018249125.1 Asbolis capucinus
GTACCGGAAGTTTTTTTCCGCCGGCTTTTTTTCCCTTCCGGCCTACACTAGCGTACATAGTCCTAAGTTTGTATTATTTATAAAGCCGATGACAGATAGGTATTAAGTAACGACTTTGTATTGTAATATTTTGACTTTCGTTAAGTGAGCTTTTGGTTCCTACGACGAAATAAACAGTTTTCATTTCATTTCAACATACCTATCACGCGGGCGAAGCCGCGAGCGAAAACTAGTGTATTATAAATGCGAAAAATTGCGAGAATTGATAGATGGATGTTTGTATCTGTTTCACGCAAAAACTACAGTAATCTAAATCAAATTTAGCACAGAAATAGATTTTAATATTGAATAACACATTATATCGACATACTAAACCAGCGAAGAAACGGACGGAAGCTAGTACGAAATACCTATGTATCTAATATACTTGGTGCAACTTCGATCTGGAATAAATGTAACGAATCATAAAAAAAAATTTGCAGGGTTTTCACTAATTTATATAAATGAGGTTTTTACGATTAAACTACACACTTTTTGAAAATAAGTTGTTAAAGTAAAGCTAAGTATCGACCAAAGAACAAGTACAAATTACAAATAAATGTGATCATACCAGTCACACAAAAATATTACAACACACAACATCATTCACAAATTCATACTTTGACATCCTTAATTTCATGAAGGAGTTAACAACCTTTCAATCTATTTCAGTACTTTGTTTTATACTTTTATCATTTATTGATTTTCATATCAATACACATTATGTATTTTTCCCCAAGCAAATAGCATGATTTACAAGTAAAAGTTAATGGTACAAAAGAGTTAACATCTGATAAAATATCAAAAAGTTTAACTCGCCTGTTAGTCCCAGGTTGCTTGGCAGCGGTTTGTTATTAAACATTCCAGATCGAATTTGCACCGAGTACAGTATACCTTGAAACAATTCAAGGGCAGGCATTCAGGCGAAGCAGGCCTTCACTGTTGTTCTTCATCCATCCATCCATTACATCATCAGCCTTTACTCGTTCACTGTTTTCAAACAATACTTAATGTACAGAATTGATTCTGTTACAGTTTTATTATTAATACAGATTACATCATTTGACTACAATCGTAAGACCGTCTGATGGTAATACGCGATTTGTGTAGCAAATGCCTCTTATGTCACATTGTACATATTGGTTAAAGAAAAATAAATTAAAAACGGTCTTGCAGTTTAACGTTACAAAAAAAAATATTTTATATTATTAGTGTAAAAAATACGAGACAGTCTTGTGAGCAATTCTTAAATATACACGCAGTTGATTATTTTGGATAGTTGCATTTCGGATATTTCATTAGGTTATTTGAATACATACATTTTTAAAAACCCAAGTTAAAGGAATATACTTTCCAAATACCACAATTAGGTAAAAAAAAACATTGTAGATAAAAAATAAGATACACAAAGTTTACTTCCAGTATTCTAAACATTATTTGTGAGACATCCCATAAAAGTAATATATATGTATGTATACGACCGGCAAAGTGTTTATTGTGATAACACGAACCGCCTGGCTCCATCACAACCGCAGCCTCATGTGAAATAAAACACCTAGATTTTTCCTCTCAATCTCTCGAGGTACGTCTACAAACTAACCTCCACTAAAACGTCTCAAGAAGACACCTACATCTTATAAAAGTGACACGTAACCCTTTGACATAAGTTTGAGGTTATGTCGCACAACTCGATCACTGTAAGATATCAGTTGCAACTCGAATTTCAGAACATAAGGCGGTATAGAAAAGGATTAGCGTAGAGCATTCTAAATCCAAAGTCGAAAGGAATAAGGTTGATAATCACTTGCTATCAATACGTACAGCCCGTGAGACTGGAAATTGAGGGAAGGCGGCAGTAAATAAAAAGCGAATCGGATTATTTCGATAAGATCGTAAAATGAAACAAGCTCGGTCTCGGCGGGACATTTTCTTTTTGAATATCATGGCTTAGAAAGCAAGTGGCTATTTAAAACTATAGTTATGTCACTCCGTAGGGACTGGTTTAGGTGTTTTTCAAATAATATTTGCGCAATCGTTTGCAACTTTGAGTGAACATGCTTTTACTGAATTAGTACGCCTTACCACCCCAGACTACATCATTGCTTACTATCAGGCGGGATTGTGGTCAAGCACTAATTTATTGAATATAAAAAAAACTTCCTATATGAATATTTATGTGATTGTGTCAACCTGGTGGGGCTGATAAGGATCGAATAAAATTTAGAAAAATATTTGGACGGTAGATTATTTTTTTGTCTACCCTCTATCGGTGTTGATTGTACCTTTTACATAAGCCAATTTAACATGGCCGGTTATTTTTTTTAAACATCATCAGTATTAAGTACTATTATTACGATTAAACAAAACAATGAAATGGTTCGAGGAATGTTATAAAAATAGATCGATTGTTGATGTGAACATATGTATGTAGTTACTGGCGGTTGTAATTAAAGTCACTGTTTTAATTAAAAGCGAATTATTAATTGCTAAATTACGCATTGTAAGAGTGTAAAGGTTTTTAAAATAGGGAATTAAGATTTGTAAACGTAAATGTAAGCATAACGTTTTTTATTCATGCGCTGGAGTTGGTTTTGACTATTGGAGTTGGGTGTGAAGAGGGGAGGGGGTGAAGGGGTTGTTTTTTCGCACAATATCCACGTGGAACAGTTTTCATCCCCTGCTTCATGCTCCCATGTGTAGAAATTTAAAATTTGCTTGAACAAATATTGCTTAATTCTCATCAAGCTTCTGAATCCCTAACACCTCTTGGAGTCTATGATTTTCGAAGTTCTATTTCAAGTTCGATTACTTTTCAAATTCAAATATTAGGACACCCTCGCTCTTTTATATATAAGTCGTTCTTTTATATATTGTATAGTTAATTATAAGGTGCAATAAATAAGTTTTTGAAAATTATTGTTTTCGTTTTATATGTCGCACACTATTTTATGGATGAATTTTTGTTTTCTTTCACGGAAAAAACTACTGAACGGATTTGAATAAAATTTAGTACAGATATACATACATATGTATGTATGTAGGTCTTAGACTGGAATGACACATAAGCTGCTTTATATCAGTTTTGCCGAGGACGGCATCTAGTATAATTATAAATGTATATTGTTATAGTAATTTAGTTTGTAAGGTTTTTATGGTATTTGTATGATTGGCCGTTTGGTCTAGTGGTTAGTGAAACTGTCTTCTACGCCAAATGTTGTGGGTTTGATTCCCATCCAGGTCAAACTTTTCTGTGATGAACAGAAATGTTTCTTCTGTGTCTGGGTTAAAAATATTTCTATAAGCATATGTTTAAAAACTTGTATGTATGTTTATCAGTTGTCTGACCATCATAGGTACAAGCAAGCTTAGTTTAGGTACAAACGGCCGCGTGAGTTCTTCAAAGATATTTATTTACTATAAAAATTGATATTTTTGAAATAAATAAAAAATAAATTACAAATTATTCATTTTAAAATCGGAAATAACAAAACTGATACAAAAATGAACATTGAATAAAATAAAATCGAGCATTAAACATGATAAGACCCTCCACAATACATTTACAAGTTACAAAAAACAAACCGATTGTAAATTTACAGTTTGTGAACTGCCAGAAAACAGTAAAGCACGTATTTTGTAGAAGTGTCCGAGACTAAACGTCCGGGTGCAGTAGGGTTGCCAACCGCCCTGTTTTCCTAGGACATATTCTGTTCTTCCGAGTGTCCTGGATAGTTTTTACGCATCGTCCGTGTTAACTGAGTCCTTAACGTATGTTTTAAAATCTGTTCTTGGAATTTAGTATTCATATTATTATTAGCTGCGCCGTAATAAAACTTCAACTCTATAGGATGGGAATATAGTTGATATTGCGTCGAATTTCGAATCGAAATCGTTAGGTACCGTTGAAAACCGATTGTCGTTAACGATCAGATCGCTATAATAACGCTGTGACTTTTCTTTTATTCAGAATAACTTAATGCTTCACATCGAACCTACCTGATGAAAAGTGGCGATGCTGGTCGCTCTAACTTAGTAAATGCCTATTCACGCTTCTTTTGAAGACCTTAAACGAGAATGAACTGTCTGGTATTTCTTCCAAATCCTAGGGTTTAGTTTGAATTTTTGATTTGGCTTGGATTTTTAATTTGGCTTGAATTTTTGATTTAGTTTGAATATTTGATTTGGCTTGGATTTTTGACTTGGCTTGGATTTTTGATTTCATTTGAATTTTTGATTTGATTTGGATGTAGCTTTGGTTTGGAGGTGGCAACCCTAGAGTGCAATCTTCCCCGGTTCGACTGGCCCGCGGCTTATTGCCTACGTGCGCCCGCCCGCGGTACGCCATATTATTCTATCGGCTATCGGTGGCGCCCACGCGTCGATATTAGCCCACTGCCTTCTTCAGATATTGCCCGGACTCATAAATAATACTGCTAAACGATGTTACCGTTTATTCTTGTAACGTTCGGCTACTTACGAGATGTTTAACACTGGCTTATAGAATGTTTTGTGACGGAGTGAATTATTGTACGCAGTTGTTAATGGTATCTGTAATTGTTTCCATAGTAGAGAATTTATATGTAATTATTGACAATCTTGAGTGTGGCATAAAATCTTTTTTTATTCCTTAAATGTTTTTTTATTCGCAAACGAAAGTAACTTGAGTTAAATGGAAGTATGTTGAGTTAAGTAACTATTTGGTGACTAAATTAACTATGTATAAGTAACTGCAAGGTACAATTTAATTTAATTTAGTTACTTAGGTATTTACTTTTTATTTTGACTCGGGTACATACTTTATTATTCCAAATATGCTTATTTTTTGGACTCTAAAGATTCATAAAAAATATTTGTTTTTTATGTGGCATTAAAATAAAATTGTTTTAAAATAAAGAATGCTCTATTCCAAAGCTGCTCAATCTCAGGCCCACGTACCAAAATATCTCCTGTGAATGGATTTTATATGGTCCTTGCAAAATTTATATTTGTACTATGCAAGCCTTGAGAGAAATTAACTAAAAATTATCAGCTCGCAATAAATACAAGTATATGGTTATTCACTTTGGCCGACAGTCAAAAAGGTTTAATTTGGGCAAAGTAGGAAGTTCCTGTTGTTTCGGTCTTAATAACGTAATAAGACGGGCCGCAGTGGTTACAGCGCGACCGTTGCCGGCGCGAGTTTGTGGAAAAAGTGAAAGTTTTATCTGCTCGTCCCCGGGCGCCCATTCTCATTTCCACGAAGCCTCTTGATCTCAATCGCCTACTAGGGTTGCAAATACGTAATCTACAACACCTTATAACTAGGGTAAATACTTTCTGTTAAAACATTAGTCTAATTCATCCTATAAGGCAATAACGACCCTTAATGACACGACGGTACTCTGCCGTTTTCATTAGGCATTTAGTACATAGGTTTTATCGTAGATGGAATACCCGCACTAGCTTGCTAGTATAAAATAACAGTTAACAATATATTCATAGTAGAAAATAATATATTAGGCGTCAAATTAACTAGTTGTCGTTATGCCCTAGCTAGGTTTCCTACTAAAATAATACAGTAAGCTTCTAGTAGCCTCTATATTGGTTTTGGAGTTCCCACACTACCTTGGTAGTACAAAGTATTACATTAGGCATATAACAGGCTATTTCTCCGTCAAATTTAACACACTAGCTAAGTTGAGGAAATAATACAGGAGGCGTTAAATACTATATGTTGTCGTTTTATTGCCCGCACTAGCTTAGGCGTTTAGTAGGGTTGTAGAAATGATTATAGTTGGGGTCTAGTAGGCCAGATTGCCCGCACTAGCTTGATAGTAAAATTAAATAATTAAACATAAATTAATACCTCAGAACAACATACGGTAATTTAATCCTAAATTAAACATTTTGGCGTGTATTACCAGTGATCTGAGAACAGATATATAAACATGTATACCTTTAAGTACATTGATATATGTAGATATTTTTACTACACCCAAACACAGAACAAATATTCCCGCTCATTACAACTTGTCTTGGGAGGGCATTCAACCTACGACCGCCGGCTGAAAAATCACCTCCAACCTGCCAGTCCCGTCAGATTCAGACCCAGTCAAAAAAGAAGAGAATTTAGCGTTTAGAAGACTAAATTGTCCAGTGGAATACAACAGTAGAAAATCATACATTATCATGGAGTTGTTGTGGGGTTGCACGCACAAGCCGCGTAATTGCTAAAACCCGTTGCACTTGTCGATACAGCTCGTTCAGACGTGAACATCGATTTCAGCGAACATGATGGATGCCTCTGTTTGCACTAACGGCACTCGTCGCCTAATGAACGTTCAGTGCTTGGCGATGAAAAAATAAGCCGCTGTAATTGGCTCCACTTTACTCGCTAAGTATACATATTGTTCGGTTATTTTTCTTTACATATTTCCAGGTTTTATTCGATTTGCAGCCCTATTACTTGTAGGGAAGAACAAAGGAAAAAATATGTATTCTCCTGGGAGTTATAACTCAAAAAATTATGTGACCTACGTAGCGGGTGAGGAACTCAATAAAATGTTAGTGAAGCTAGACAGGACGTACAATCATTAGGTGTAGAGACTTTTGATTACTGAGTTTTGTAAATTGATATATTTGATGATCTTTGATTATGATTTGAGAGTAGAGAAATTTATTTTGAAATGTTAAATCTTTGCTAATCTATATTTTCTAATATTATAAAGCTGAAGAGTTTTTTGTTTGCTTGAACGCGCAAATCTCAAGAACTACTAGTCCGATTTGAAAAATTCTTTCAGTGTTAGATAGCCTATTTATCGAGGAAGGCTATAGAATATGTATCATTATGCTAAGACTAATAGGAGCGGAGCAATCGGAGGAGCGGAGCGGAGAAGAATGTTTCCAAATTGGGGGTTTTTTTTCCTATTGAGAGCTTCCGCTGCGTGCTCTGCGTAAACAGTTAAAGTTTCGCAAAAATCATGTATGACAGAAAAGAAGTCGCGGATTAGCTCGAAGTAACTACAAACGAAGTCGAACTGCAAACGAAGTCGAATTACAAACGAAGTCGCGGCCAGAGACTAGTATTATATATGCGAAAGTAACTCTATGTGTCTATGGACCGTTTGTTACCTAAGCCTTAACTGAACAGATTTTGATGAAATTAGGATGTAGAATAAAACTTGAAAAACATATTCTCTCTTTAATAGGCTGCAGAAGGATAGACGGATGGACATCCATACCGAAACTAAGGGTTCCGAATATCCTACAGATTCCTAAAAGGGTAATGTTATGAAAAACCTATGAATAACCCTGCTACCCTTATTAAATAAAGAGACGGACGTAACTTACATAAAAAGGACAGGTTGGCTGTTAGTGCCTAATTAATTGAAGTTAATCAAATAGATACAAATAAGGATTTTCGATGGAGGTCTAATGAACTCAGTGTCTTTTATGTTTCGTCAGACTTATATAATGACAGTGCGAATTGCTGGGAGATTCGCAAAGTTTTTACAGATAGAAGATTTCCTTTTTGCTCTAAGTTTACTTGTAAGTTTAAAACTTTTAATGTGGGTTTAGCTTTTGTATTGTGCAGAAACTGTTTAAATATTATTTTTATTGATGTTTCTATGTATCTATGTTATGCCAAGTATGGGCTCGCCCGCGGCTTTGCCCGTGTAGTATGTTGATATACAGTGGTCTAAATGTTATTCCAGGCTACGATCTATCCGTATGCGAAGTTTCATTCAGATTTATTTGGTGGTTTTTGCGGGAAGGAGTAACAAAAATACATCATGTACTGGTTTTCTAGTAGCTTCTCTTAACTTTTTCCCCATTTGCCATAAGGTGGGTAACTAGTTAAGCATTTAATATTAAAAAAAGATAATTTTCTGTCCGTCTGACTAGCTCACTCTCTTTCATAACATCCCGTTATAATATTATAAATGCTAACTATGTCAGGACGGATGGATGGATCGATATTTGTTACTTCTTTACGCAAAACCTTCTGAACCGATCTGGATGTTATTGGGCACAGAGATAGAGTGGTACTTGGAATAACACATACTTTTTATCAACATACCTACCATGCGGGCGAAGCCGCGGGTGCAAACTAATGGGTGTATAAGTATAGACAGTTTAGACTATTGTTTAAGAGGCATTTTAAAATATTAGTCGCAGGTATATATTAAACTAAAACAGAAAACTAATCTTTCAGGAGTCAGAAAGCCGAAAAACGCCGTAAGCCGTTTAAACTCCGATTTGTAGAGTTCTAGTTTTGGTTGGTGGATAGCGGTTTAAAAGTTTGTGTCCAATGTTGAGTTGGATACGGCATTTCTCTTACTCCTGACATTGTAGACATTTTTAAATGTTTTTATTAGTACAAAACGATATTTTGTAATGTATAGAGATAGAGTGGCAGAATTAATATTAAATAAAGTTTTTTTGTTCATTATGTGTATAAGGCTAGGCAAAGCATTATATAAATACATACATTAGCTAGTAATAAAACATATCTCGTATAAATCAGATGTCTTTTTTAATTTGCTCACACACGCCACTTCAACTCAATTGCTTCCTTCGTTTTTGCTACTGGTCATTTATTTTTTTCCATTTAAAAAAGCTTATATGTATGTGGATTTGTAATGATGACTTTAAAAATTTTAAATTTTCACATTATTTATAGCCGTTTGTAAAAATATTTTCGCAAATGTTGTATTACATTTTGACCTAAAATTCTATAGCGTAGTAATTACGTTAATGTTTTAGTGATGAGATATTAAATTATCTCTTTTCAAAAAATAAAATTTCTGTCTACACATGGACCACCAACTTTTTGAATGTAAGTAACATAGAGCACAAGTACAATAGAAAAAAAAACTCTTTTTTTATATTTTATCGGATGTCTTCCCGAATTCGGGTGCCAGTGGTCGCGAGTATTAAACCTATATACCACCGATTAAAAACCACTGAACTAACGTAACGCGACATCAGCTACAAGACATTTAGTCGTCATCAAATATTAGGTTCAAAATGTTTTTATTCCCAAACAAACAAAACCCAGTCCTGTGGAAACAAGCCCAGCACTGGTAGTTTATAAGAACAACGTCGGGCCGGCGTGCCCTATCTGTCATCTCTGGGGCGTCACAGCAAACAGTACCTCCGTTCGTTCTATTAGGGGTCCGCGCCAAAGGAACCACTAACGGGATATGCTAATAAAACGGAATACATTCTTTTTACTGGTTTCGTGTTCAGGGTAAACGGCTTAACGTTAGGTAAATAATGTTTATTGCTAGTATTACTTGTGTCTCGGATGAGATTTTATTGTATTTTTAGTTCAATAATCTTTGAATGGGTATTTTTTATAAGCAGTAATAGCCTAGTTGTTTGAACAATGGTCTATCGAACGAGATGTTCCGAGTTCTAATCCTACAGCATTAACTTTCAAAACACAAATTTTCAAAGTTATGTGCGCATCAGAAGTTAATTATTACTTGATGTGGTGACGGAAAACATCGTGAGAAAACCTGAATTCCTGAGAGTTCTTCATAAAGTTCTCAAAGGAGTATGAATTCCATCAATCCGCAATTGGCTACCCGTTATTGTGAGTGGAGACCCGAGCCCAGAAGTGGGACAGTTATGGGAGCAATAACGAAAGGGTTTGTACTTTGGGGAGAGAACGATTCTCTCCTCATAGGAGCCTAGGCCATATTACATGGTGCTGCTCCAGTGCGGATTGGTGGAGGGGTCCGTGGCCAACTCAAGGGTCAGAAGGTGACTTCAACGTGACTTAACAATTGCTATCTAACAATAATAACGGGGACTTACGACTTTACGTACCTTTCAAAGCACGGAAGCGATCATGTAACTTTTGCCAGCGATCACCCATCCTCCTACCGACCGTGCCCGCGGTTGCTTAACTTTTGCTATAGCTTACAATCGAAACAAGCCGACCGATTTCAAACAAACTTTTAATATTCGGATATGGAATTTTCCGAATGGAATTAATTAATGGAAAAAGACAATACTTTAATGACATCTAAAGAGATTACTGTATTTGGGCGATGAAGAATGTCAAACCCAACTCCATGCTAGCAGACCAAGGTATCACAAGGGAGGAGAACACTTAAAACGGTTGTTCACGGTCATTGTCGATATATAGGAATCGTTATCGAGGCCTTCCGCCAGCATACGTTCTTCCGTCGTTATACATCAATCGTTATCATGGCCTTTCAGCAGCATAAGATCTTCCGTCGTTATACAACAATCGTTATCGTTGCCTTCCGCCAGCATAAGATCTTCCGTCGTTATACATCAATCGTTATCGTGGCCTACCGCCAGCATAAGGTCTTCCGTTGTTATACATCAATCGTTATCGTGGCCTACCGCCAGCATAAGATCTTCCGTCGTTATACATCAATCGTTATCATGGCTTTTCGGCAGCATAATTACTTCCGTCACAGGGTTGAGCGCTATCCTCTATACATCCTCAGGATGACGAGAGACCCGTTCAGATGACTAAGATTGGTTGAAGTAGTGAAAAAGTGAACAGTATACAATGTAAAGATATTGTATATTATATGTAAAGATAATGTCGAGGATATAAATCAGCTAAAACAAAGATTTTATAATTTATTTATTCACTTCTACCCCTGCTGGTGAGGGGAGAATGGGGTGTAGTTTTTTGTTAACTTTTCCGATTGAATTCTTCACGCATAAATCAGTGTACTTGGCGCGTGCTCGGTATTATTTTATTAACACTGTGAAATTATTTAAAAATATTATAATTTTATACATCTTATTTATGAGTATATTGTAGAGATACTTCGGATGAAATTCAACCATAATTCAACTTAAAAATAAATTGTCGTTGAGAATTCTGATATTGTCAACCGTCATTTTGTATTAAATGGGTCGTAGTGTGTCGCGGTTTAATTATGTGTTTAATGTATTTCCAGTGCATCTACACCAAGGATGCTCAACCTTTTCGACAGCCGGGCCAAACTGAGGAATGATAAATTAATGCGGGTCATTATTAATTCCTTTTTAATTACTCATCGGTTTTGCGTAATAAAAAAGTTCTGAAAACATACTTGCACGGGCCATTTAAAATTCGTTTGCGGGCCACATTTTGGAGGCTTTGTTATCAATATACAGACCAAAATAATTTTTTTTGGATTTATTGTCCGTGTGTCTGTGTGTGTGTCTGTTAGAGCTTCAGACAAAAACCACGGAACAGATTTAGATGAAATTTGGCATGGTCGTAGTTTAAAGCCCGAGAATGGTTATAGGATATTTCTATCCCAGGAAATGGCTTGGTACCGACATGATAACAGGTTAAAATTAGTATGGCAACTCCGAAACCAATGTACCAATTTAGATGAAATTTAGCATGTTTGTTTGTTATTTAAGGACAATGGTTATGAAATACTTGTTATCCCAGAAAACTGTTTTGTTTCCGTGGAATAATAGATTAAAATTTGTTTGGTAACTCTGAAACCACTCGACAACACTTCTTCCGAAGCGAAGGGAGTTTCTAGTTTTAAAATAAAATAGCTTCTTACTCTTGATCTCTGTGGAAAATGTACCTATTTCTTATTCATGTCTAGATATAGATATTAAAGGCCAATATATTCTCGAAATAATCGCATATTATCTTTCTTTCATAGCAATTCATACCTGTCTTGCAACTGGGCTCGGGTCTCATATTACAATGTGAGGGGTACATGCCATAGTCCACCACGCTGGCCACGTGCGAATTGGTACAGCCACAATCCCAAATACTCGTATACAATATCGATAATTCCTGTTTCAATGGTGTTGTATTTTGAACTCGGCGACTTTGGTATAACACGACATAACAGAACTGAAATCTAGATTTCTCTTTGCAAGTAACGAACAAACTTAAATATAAGAGATTATGATTTTGATGATTGGTGATGATTTCAGATTTTGATGATTTATGATTTTGATGATTTATGATTTTGATGAAGATTTATGATTTTGAAGTTGACCTGTGATTTTGTTTATGATTTTGATGATGATTTATGATTTTAATGAAAGTTTAAGGTTTTGGTGATATATGATTTTTATAGAGATTTATGATTTTGATGATTGAAAATGTAACATATATACCGATAATTTTTGAAAGCCTCTTTGTGTGTAAGTCAGCTATATAATTAAGCAACTGTGCCTAAAGTACGTAAAACTTCTCGGATTTAATTTGCCAGCAAAAGGTTTTAATTTAGCGCAACTGTTATCTCCAACTTGCTAAAGTATTATCATGATATATTAACAAATACTTACATTTCATTCACTGTATTCTTCATGCAAAAGTTGTGGCAAATAACCGGCTACAAGCCAGTAGCCGGGCTACTGAGGGCCACTATTGAATGGGCCTCTCATTATCCTGAGGAGGACTAGAGCATACTCCACCATGCTGGTCCAATGCGCATTAGTTAATGATGATGTTTATAAAAGGGTCCTGTTTTATTTCCGGTTGGGTTAGGTAGATACATAAAAATGATTTATCCACTAAACCGTCAACAGATAAAAGATTATGGAAGGTATAGCGAAGGCGTTCGACAAGGCTTAACGACTGACATCAAACAATAGTTGTGTTGAATTTATCCTCTGAAGTACGATAGCACTCTTGGAATTCATTACTAGCGGTCACCAAACATCCATTCGATAGCGCCCTCTGTTGCTTAACCGGGCTATCGGAACTTAGTCATTAATGAGTACTTAAATAGCTTCTAAGTACCGAATTTTATACAGATGTTGTACTAAGCAACGATTAAAAACCAACAACTTTGAGTGCGACGGTATTAGCTTCAATAGATAAGAATAATGTGACCAAAAACTCAGTAACAACTTTGTCCATAATATTGAAATTTGAAAACCCAAAAGTCATTACCGTCTCAATATTCTATTGTGAAATTATTTACTGGCTTATTGTGCCTCTATCACGATTCCATTTCAGTAATTTTGGGGCTCGAACGAATTGATTCGACAACTTAACGACTCATTCGAGTAGTCGTAAACTTGAAGCGTCTCACTCCTTAATATAGCAGAGTTGTAAGAAACAATTAGACACGGGTATAATCATACGGGGAGTGAGGATTGATAAAATTGGATGTGGTATTTGGAGTTTTATGTATAGTATCATAGGAGATTTATGTATAGTATCATAGGAGATTTATGTATAGTATCATAGGAGATTTATGTATAGTATCATAGGAGTTTTATGTATAGTATCATAGGAGATTTATGTATAGTATCATAGGAGATTTATGTATAGTATCATATATGTACATAGTATCATAGTTTTATGTTTAGTATCATGTGAAAGTTTCGATGTTTTAGTGTTGTGTAGTCAACTTGGCGTTTGGTTGTCGCAGGTTTTTGTGTTGTGTAGTCAACTTGGCGTTTGGTTGTCGGAGGTTTTCGTGTTGTGTAGTCAACTTGGCGTTTGGTTGTCGGAGGTTTTCGGTTCGCATAAATACTTTTGACACTAGGGTTGCCCTCTAATCTGCATTGGAGCAGCGAGGAGTATGTTCTAGGTCTCCTCAGTATGAAGAGAAACCCTTGGTAGCGGGCCATCAATACGTTGAGGCCAGTTAATTTGAAAGTCTTATAGATTTGTCATATCTACTCAGCACGGAATCCTAGTACTAAGACTGCTGTACATACATACATCTTTCAGAAATAAACTTTGTTTTCCGTAATAGATGCTTGGAATTCTGTAGAAAATGTATTGCTTGGACGTTTTACTGTTTACTTCGTTGCCGATAAAATATAAAAAAATAAAAAAAAACATTTTATAACAGTACCGATATATTCTTTAAAACTAAATACGTTTTAAAAATCATACCTTTTTAGGGTTTCCTGGCTCACACGGAACGCTAATACTCAATCTTTGTTGTGCGTCCGTCAGTCTGTTACCCAGCTATATTTCTTATTATTGCCATTAAAATAAAAATATCAGTGTATTAATATAATATACCATTTTTACGTCTTTGAATACCAATATAATCGTAACTAAATACGGCATATAAGAAAAATATTTGAAAATTTTAATTAATAAATGGCAGTAATTTTGTTCGTTGGTTCGTGTAACGTTGGGTAAGGTGTCGAATGACATGTTGTAACGCGCGGAATAAATCGTGCGGCGCCGTGACGCTCGCGCGGGGAATGAGGATTCATATTGCCGCGCACAATATACGACCACTTGTATTAACTCGCACCGTTTTTAGGGTTTCTTGGCTTACGCGCAACCCTAATATTTTGCCGTGCGTTTGAACGTCTATCATCCTGTGATATATTTCTATATGATATATTCTATATTTCTTATGCTAGTAGAATATAAAATAGTTTAGAATTACGATGTACAAGGTACAAAGAGTATGCTGTATACCTGTCATTGGGTTCTATCTATAAATAAAAAATATATATTTCATCATATATCATAAAAAGCAAAAGCTCATCTACAGAATGACGAACATATAGCAAAACTAGTTTCCGCTCGCGGCTTCGTCCACGTAGGCTGTTAATAAAAAGTAGTCTATGTGTTATTCCACACTATTATCTATTCCTGTACCAAATTTGATTTAGATCCGTTCAGTAGTTTTTTCGTGAAGGAGCAACAAACATCCATCCTAAAATTCATCCTAACATCCATAACATTCATTCATCTATCGTAACAAACTTTTGTTTTTATAATAAGTATAATGTAATTAGTAGGTATTGGGTAAATAAAAAAATGAAAAAAAAGTAAAAAATAAGAAGTACGTATTGGGTATAATGT
>DWJZ01004849.1:0-14820 GCA_018249125.1 Asbolis capucinus
CAATCGTGGGTCCATTAGTGAGTTGAACCAAAGCAGTAGAATAACTCCAGCCTAATCAGGTAAGAGACAAATTTGAGCGTCGCACCCACGAATCTACTCATAAAAATTTGCTGATAGTCTTCATGTGAAAAATATTCCGGGTAACCCGAACTCGATAACGAGCAAATTCGATGAGGAATTTATACCATACAAATAATTTTTACCTTTTATGCTTTTACTTTAAATTACGAATATATGACATTCATAGTGCATAGTTTCTGTCCTTATCTGTAGCAGTAATAGTATGTAAAACATAGATTTCTTCTTAAAAAACGCTTTATATTTTATGTAGCTCTCAGAGACCTTCGGCATAACTTAACGATATGTACTTTTATTATTTTCAACGTTAGTTCTAAGGCTACGATAATGTGCAGTTATTTTAATTACAGTTGCGCAAGAAAGCTGCCAAACACGCGAAGTCAGCACAACAGATACACGACGAACAACTGGCACAACGAATTAGGGAAGCTTGGGCCATCTTGGAACGACTTGTCAATCAAAATATCTTCGACGACATTGGTAAGCATTATAACAGAAGTTTAATAACACCTTCGTTACTTCAGTTCGTTCAAGAATATGTAAGACTTTAAACAGTAATAACACCACTTTTTTTCATTGTGTAAGTTAATACTTGGATATACCACCAGATGATAAGTAGCGGTGTAGTCTTAAGTGGTGAAACACATTAACTTAGAAGAAGCTTACTCACTCTTATCTTAAAGACACCTACATTATACTCGTGCGGAAACACTGACGCTGGTAACTTTTTCCATTCCTTTACAGTACGCTGTACGAAATACAACCTACCTTTGTGTATTTTACTATTGCTACTAACTACTTTTACGATTGTACACTGCCCATCTCTACCTTAAGCTATAGTTTTAAATAGAAACTGAAAATATGTTCTGTTCGCAGCTCAAGACTATCGATACTGGGATGATCCTTCAGACGAATTCCGTGAAGGGATGGGCTCCCTGCTGCCGCTATGGAAGTTCCAGTTCGAGCCGATGCGCAGCCATGCCGTTTGCGACCTTCAGTGGAACCCGCATTACCAGGATTTGTTTACAGTGGCTTATGGCTCTCGTTAGTTACAGATATGATTAATCGTGAACTACGTAATCCGGAAGCTCTAAGTACAATTTGCAAACAGCGAGCAAGCAGCAAACAATCAGCAACAATAGCATAGATTCTCGCTGTACCGTAATCGCCTGCCTGGCGCTCGCTTAGTGATCCTGTGCACTTGTTGCGACAATAAACTATACTAGAGCCAATCCCGAATAATATCAGTATGCTAACTAATCACTGATGATACGTTGATACGTAACACGAATTTGCAATCTATGAGCAATTATTGCAAAATTTTCGCTTCCGTTTGCAAGTTACGTACAGTTTTTAACTTTTGGTTTTTCAAAGTACTTTACGCATTTTCGGTCAGACGTTGCGAAGTAGCTCAGTAGCAGTAATTTAGTAGTATTGTATACTATACATATATTGTATATAGTATGCTCTATAGAGCGTGCTCTATAGTATGTATGTTTATTTACCTTTACTGGTTATATATTTTATCTATACTGGTCACTCCTTTATTCCGTGCTTTACCAGCAAGGTGACTATCATATTATGTGAGACGACCTGAGTTCAGCAGTGGCTTTTGCAGTGATGGTTCATGAAAATGTTTGATGGTAAAATATGGCTGATATCCTAGAATTTAATCCTTAATGTCGGAGGTATACAAAAGGTATAAAATGTTTGAAAATAGCGATCAATCAGGAATTAATTTAATTTAATCACGATTTAATTCCCCCATCCCCTTTTTATCATCGAACAAGCCGTCACAGACGTCCCTTCGTCGTAGACACTCTTATAGAGCATACTATATGTATACAATAGGTATATAGGAGGTATAGAGTTATTGACGATATTCAGCGTAAATCTGGTATAGAGTTATTGACGATATCTAGTGTAAATTTAAATTCCTATCTCTTGCTCTATACGTATCCTAGACACCGAAATAGGGTTGTTTTCTAATTTCCGTTAGTTACAGTTTATTTGGTAGTTTTTTGCCTACGAAGCATGGGTCCTCGTTTGTTTTCCGGTCCTATTGTTTATGTTACAGGTGAAGGTTTGTTCTGACGTTGCTGGGAAGCTTAGGGCATGATAGTTTAAGCTATTATTAAATTTTTATGAATAAAATATTGTTACAGTTGATTTCACTCAGCAACAAAAAGAAGGGTGTCTGTGCCTCTACAGCATCAAGAACCCTGCGTACCCTGAATATGCTGTTATCACTGAATCACCAGTTATTTGTCTTGACGTATACAAGGAAGTACCTTATTTGGTCTGTGTCGGTAAGTGTTGGCAGTCGATAAAATACATTTCATTTAAACTACAACAAAACAACACCAACAATTCTTTCTTTTTCTATTTATTTTTCTACAATTCTTTTAAATTATCTATTAATTGCCAAACTTATAAGTTCATATTCAATTTGACGTAGTTATTTAAAACGGCGAAAAAAATTTTAACTCCTAAATCTGTTGACATTTGTTACCAATAACTTAACATATTCAATTTCGTAGGACTTTATTAAACTGTATTTTAAGGTTTTAGAAATTTATTCTCACATAAAATTTACAAATTCATTATTTTAACAAATTATTTATTAAGATATATTTTTAATTAGATAGTCTAAAAATTAGTAATAATATGTTACAAAGGTACATTTGCCATGTATGTATACGTATGTCGTATACAATTCATATGTACGTACGCTGTCATGTCAGGAATACGTACTATAATGTTGTTTGTGTGTAAGAAATTCACTGATGTTGTGTTGTAGGACTGTACGATGGTAATGTTTGCGTGTATAACGCTCAGCTCACTCTGGAGTCCTCCTACCAATACAAGTCTGATTCAGTACGGGACAAACACAGTAGCATTGTCTGGGAGGTAAGACAATCTTAACATGTGTAGATACCTAAGCTTTATTGTTATAGCACTGGCATCGCTTCGTTTCAAAACATTTTAACGTGAAAAGTATTTATCGTGACATAATTGTAATAAATAAATATATGGTATCAAGGACTTATTTGAAGGTATTGATGTCTTTTATAAAACTTTAGTACATAATTTTGGTCATTTGTCAATAATTGAAGCAGCTTACGCGAAAGGATTTGTTAGTATTTTTTATTGGCTTACATTATCGAAGTTATCTTTCTGGCCCCTAACGTTTTTGAAAAGATAGCCCATATTTATCCAGTAAAATGTAGGAATCGAATGATTGTTTTTTTCAATTCGGTCCGTGAATTCTCAGCCTATTCTCCTCAAACATGCAATCAAATATTTTCTCTTTATATTAGTTTACTTATTATTGTTATAGTTATTAATTTTCCTCATACTCGTGAAACGAATATCTGTTATATTAGGATAGATATCTCTATTTCCACTCATTGTTAAAGTATGTATTTAAATAAAATTATGTATGGGCTGAGTGGCTTAAATGGTTTAAGCTCATCCCATTAATAGCCCACAACTGGGCACGGGTCTCTCGTCATTATCCATAAATCAGAAGGTCCAAAGTTGATCCAATGCGATAGTTGGAGTTACGTCTATTCTAAATAATACTGCCGTGCCTTATATCAGGCATTTTAATTAATTTAGTATATTTACATTATTTTATATTCTGTAGGTATTAAATCGTCAGCAGCTACAGCAAATAAAGGATCGTTAACGAAAAGTCAACAAGTATCGTGTTTAAGTAGCTCTGTACAATTTTTATTTTTTTAATTGGTCATATTAAATCGTAAACCTTTCGTTTTTCAGTTGTTTATTCAGCCAGAAACATTACAATCATCATTAGGTAAATATTAGCCATCACCATCATGGCAACTTGTAACTGTCCCACAGCTGGGCTCGAGTACCTTATCACAATTGCAGCAAAGCTATATGGGGTGCAGACCGTAGTCTCCACCACGACACCCTTTGGATATAAAACAATTTCTATTTAGATACGTTGGGGAGCACGTCTCATCGACGGTGAAGCTTCGTTCTTCTCGATCTCTGGCGACGGCCGCGTTGTTCAATGGGCAGTAATGCCGGGGGAACTGCAGGCCACTACCATCATCACGCTACAGTCCAATATACCACCAATCCCTGGACCTGATGGAACTATGCTCACTGTTAACAGTAAGTGACTTAACAATAAAACAATCATTTAAATAACTAACAAAATAATTAACAAAGCGCAATATGATAAAAAAATATAGATACATATCTAATACCCAACCTAAAAATCTATACATATCCACCTACCTAAAGACAGTTACAAAATTTCTTAATGTCATTTCAATAATAAATACGTTACGTTAATACGTTTGTACAAATACCTCAGCGGAATAACAGAAATTGTAATTATATAAAGTAAAGAACATATTACGATATTTACTCGGCCTGTATTAACAATTGTCGTTTTCAAAATGGATTTCTCAGTTAGTGAATTTACTACAATATTTTCTATCGATAAAATTAATGGACAATATAAGTGACGCTGAGAATAATTTCCTTGAAATCAGGTTGTGGCAGTTGTATTTGTTTTCACCCGGAAAAATCTGAAATATTCATGGTGGGAACGGAAGACGGGATGATCCACACATGCTCTCTGAAGTACAACCGAAACTATGTCTGCTCAGTACAAGGACATCACATGCCGGTGTACAGAATCAACTACAACTACTTCAATAACAGCATCTACGCATCCTGCTCCGGCGACTGGAGGGTTAAGATTTGGGAGGATGGACGCGAGTAAGTTGAACTCATAAATATGAGACTACGAATTTAATGGGCAAAATGGACCCGTTCACAGATTTAAGTCAAAGGGTTAACATTATGTGGAAAATTTCAAGCAACAATGCTCTTTTTTTGTCCTTAATTTATGTTAACAGATACATGAATTATGTACCTAGCCAACCTTAAAATCATAAATGAGCCGGCCTGTTCTCGTTTTAACAATCACAAACTCACTCACATTTAAAAATCGTTTAAGCGAAATCTAGAAGAAATTTGGTATTCACATTTATATGCTCTATGCTTCGAAAGAAGATCATCTCTATAAGATAGGGATACAGTTGAAAATATGCTTATGATAAGTACATACGCTACTTTGCGACGCAAATGAAACACGATTGACGATTGTGAATCAAAAAAGCGTTTCAACAACTAAGTCGCTCGCAATCGCAACGACTTTTGAAACTAGAATCGGCTGGCAAGTGCCCCAGACACATGCTCGTTAGGTAGACTGTCGATCACCCTAAAATAAACGTTTTCAGCTATTCCATTTGTAGTATCGTAATACGCAGATCGTATCTGGTTGATTGAGTTTACTGACAGACGGTCTGCCTTATCAATGCTATTGAACTATTGATATAGATAAAAACGGCCATCGATTAAATACATCGCTTGAAACTGATTTGTTATATACCTAACTATGGAGCTATAATTTATTATTACAGTAAGGTGATATTTCAAAATTGACCCTCCATTTAGTTTGTATCCTACCTTTTTTGTAGACATAATAAGTTAATGCTTGACTATACCTGATGGTACGTGGCGAGATAGTCTTAGATGCTAAAGCACATGTAGGATGTAGAATAGTTTAATAAGCAGTAAGAATTATAACAACATGCTAAATAAATACATACCTTTGCTACGATGTGTGATTCTGCGGACGAGCCACTGTCGCGGACCGTATCAATGCTTTTCGAAGATCATAACTTTTGAACTCTTAATTATACGAGTAATATTCAACATTGCAACCCTTAACTGTCCCACTAGGTACTGGGCTCGGGTCTTCATGTTACAGGCCATAGGCCACCACGATGGCCAAGTGCCGATTGGTGGACTTCACGTAGCTTTGAAAACTTTTATGGAGAATAACAAAAGTCAAGAGTAACACCTAAAAAGCAGTCGCCAACGCTATGAAATGCCTAATGTCTAGATAGCCAACACCTATCATCAGTTTTATAAAGAAACCACTAAATTTAAAAATACCTTAATATAATTAAGGAAAAAATCTATATTTGTTTAACAGCGAACCTCTATTTATGTTCGACCTCGGCGCTCCCGTCGGAGACGTGAAATGGGCTCCCTATTCTAGTACAGTTTTCGCAGCTTGCACTGCCGAAGGAAAGGTAACCAAATAAATAATTATCCTAGTTGTAGCATAGCATGGTGGTGAATCACCATTAGCAAAGATACATAACCATTTCCGTACTTCAAAAGACATGTTTGTTATCGTTAAATATGAGCCATTAAGCCATATCTAGTGCCTTCAAAAATTTCTGACACTAGGGTTGGCCACTCGCTGTCCAGCGAACCACGCTAGGCTTAAGTGCATGTACAAGGGTTATATCCTTCGGTAATGAAGAACTTCCATGGAAATTATGATCCTTTATTTCATCCTGTTCAGCGCTTTTTTCGTAATGAAAAATAGGTACTCTACGTCTGTAGCAAGTTTCATCAAAAAGTTCAGTAGTTTAAACGTGAAAAGGTAATGTAGAGTTAATTTTATAATAATAGTCGGGATTAGGACTTTCATTATCTACATGCTTTGGATGTTGACGGGTTAAGCCACTTCATAAGAAGTTACCTGACGATCTTAAAATTGCTGAACAGATTTTCCCAAATCATAGATCAGAACTACCTTTAACTGAATTACCCTAAAAAACTAAATAAAAATCGGTCTATTATTTTTTGAGCTATACGCGGACACATCAAATCCTTCTTTTTGTGTCAGAGGTAAAAAAATTAACCACATAGCTTCTTGCAGGTGTACGTGTACGATTTGAATGTAAATAAGTATCGACCCATATGCATACAAGCTGTGGTCTCTAAGAAAACAAAAAAACTTACAAGAATCGACTTCAACCAACGACTACCGGTAATACTGTGTGGAGACACAAAGTAAGTTTATAGATATTTATTATTTTTAGAACCACAGATAATCTTCAACAAAAGTAGAAATTTTATCTTCCTCTACGATATAATAAGCCAGTCCTCTGCTACCTAGTACACAGTACATAAAAATAAATAATATATAATACAATTATAATTAATTAAAATATAATATAATTAGCCCATCGAATAAGTTAAAAGCAAATTATTTTCATCTCTTGCACGTTTGTATTATATGGTTAAATTTCGCGTGAGCTCTCGTCGCCTCCATAGCTCAGGGGTTAGAGCACTGGTCTTGTAAACCAGGGGTCGAGAGTTCAAATCTCTCTGGGGGCAATCATTTTTATTACGTTTTATTTTATTTCAGGGGCGCTTGTCACGTTTTGAAACTGTCACCTAACTTAAGAGTAATGTGTAAACCTCCGAAGAAAGCGCAGGGAATTGATCAAAGAACTTTGCAGGTAAATTTTATTGACCTATTTAATAACTTTGTCGTGGATTTTACTTTATAATTCCTTAACATATAAATCTATTATTTTTTCTATTTACAGATTATGAAATTGGACAAACTCTTGAGTTTGGTACGCGATCCACCATTTACCACTGGTGTTGTCGATGAAAAATTTGATGACGAGTGAACTTAAACTACAAAACATGTGTTATGTTACCTCTATTACAAAAGTGGTAGAAAAGCAAGATTTTATTTTTGTTTATTTCTAAAATAATTCTCAATTAATTATTAAAACGATTGTGTGTGTTATACCTTTATTTTATTTCTATTTATTTAGCATTCCAAATAAAACAATCTGTTACATAGCTTCTTATAACACAGTAGTTTTCACTTTATTTTTGTAAATTTAAATGAAAATTATATTTCTTACTTTTGTGAAAAAAACAACCAGTAAAATTATTAAAATGGGAAAAATAGCCCTACTGTGTTGGGTTGTACAGTTATTTAAATGAACACAAAATTACATAACTTGTACGTCATATATTAAAACAATAAACAGGCGAAATAATTTAATTATAGAAAGAACATTTTTAAATTCATTTTTAATCTAACTTACGATTTATGTATTTTTAATCAAAAAAGTGGCAGAAATTATATACGAGTATATAAAACATTTCTTAATTTTTACATGCTAAAACTATAGTTCTCAATTCACTGTGACAAGTATTCGTGTACAAGGACGTGAAATCTTAAATATATTTTAATAACATCTAACATTTTCATACACTAGTCAATCCAATAAACTCTAAAAAAAAAAACAACGTGCCATTTTAAATGGCCTAAATAAATAAACATTTATATGATAACCTAAAGGAGACTAGACGTGAGATCTTCTATATTGCATTTATTATAATTCAAATTTGTAATAATATAAATCTATGGTAATCACAATATCTTAGTCACTAGTTCAACAAGCCACTTATTTGTTAATCAATAAAATAAATGCAACTCAAATCAACATTAAACTGAACATTATAACTTAATTAATGTTGTCATTATAAATTTATAATTGCAAATATCTTCACTGTTCATTATAAAAGTAATCATAGTAAAAGTTATAGTTTTGTTTATGACCATAATAAAGTGTCTATAAATGCGATAAATATCAAATTGCAAGTCTTGCTCCAAGGCAATAAGTAACTAAATATTTTTTATTATTCACGCCGATTTTTTCTTAATAATAAATTGACAAAGTTCTGCAAAGTACAGCACAATTACAAAATAATACTATACCATTTTTTTTTAATTTTGCAAATAATACTGATGTACCATGGAGGGCATAGGCAATTTCACAATTTAATATTCTTTTTACCATTTTCCATCCATAATTTTTGATTGTTGACAATCTTAACGTTAAATATAATTAAAAATACATTTGAGCCTATTTATACAATTCAAAAGTTAAGCTTAATAAATATTCATTTACAATTGTAAAGTTTTTGGTGTAAATTGCAAATGACTGTATTTCCAGGAACTTTACAAATCAAATCCCATAACCATACCATATACCTTTAACTCTTGTATTTTTACTTGGGGTATCAATAGCATTGGTATCCAAGGCTTACTTCAATTGAATATCAAAAAGATTTTTTTATCTATATTTACACTCGCACATCTTTTCGAATTTGCAACTATTCAAAATATAAAATTTGATAAGATTAATATTGCATTTTATCATTAAAAGTTTTTGCCTTTTAATCTTAAGGACTGATTTTACGCAAATGTTCAATTATGTTATTAATTTGCTATTCGATTTCGTACAAAAATACGCTTTACGACATTCAAAATTTTAAAATAAATAATGCATTATTTCTTCAATTCTAAACCATTTAATATTTTCGAGTTTATCCAAATGCAAATAACGGAGTGAAAATTAAAAAATGTAAAATATATTTTCTTTAAAATCACTCATAAATTAATTAAATAAATTGTCATAGTAATGTGTCATAGTCATATGAAATTACGAAGCATTAATAGTACACTTGAAAACATTATCAAGGCTCGAACAAACTATGAAATAGTAAAATTTTAATGCTTTTATAGTTTTTTGTTGACTGTACAACTACACGTATGCTCTCAAAAGGAATCTGATAAATGTACATTATCAATGCGCATTTGTGTATAGCTTTTGAGCATATCCTTAAAATGCCCTTTAGTTGTGAGATTACTTCGCAAAATGCGATATAGTTATTAAGAAAATACCATTTTCCTGATATATCCAATTCTACTTAGACTTATTCTCAAGTAACCTATTCACGATCAACAAATCTTTTATACAATATAGGTAAGTGAAGCTAAATAATAGAAGGCATTTCGTGAACATTATTCAAGAATGAATCATTTAGCGAATAGGTTTTTTTGTAAAAACGGGACATACATAGAAAAGGCCTTTTTACGGACCATTTTCGAATAAATTCAATGTTAACCCGTTATTTCTAGTATTATATAAAATGTAAAAGGGTCCATAAAAAGAAGCGCTAAGGATAAAGAAGCCTAGGACCTATCTTACTACATCTCTCTACAGCGCCGGTGCCGAGCTTCAAGTCGAGGAATGCGCGAGCGTCGTTTGGTGCGGGCGCCTGCCGACCCGCAAACTGAATCTGAAAATTTTCAATTAAATTTTAATCTTACAATGCGAAAAGGCCCGATCTTGGTTGCTAGGAAACGGTAATGAACATTTCTCCTATAATAAAGTAGTGGTCTGAAAAGTTTGTCGTCAAGCGGTAACTTTTAAATTTGCGCGTTAGTACAGAACCTGTGTACAAAATCTGTATGAACAATTTCCGTAACCATTTACGACTCTGTGTGCAGCAGTTTTCGATAGTTTGCCTATATAACATGTTAGTATGGATAGTAGATATCTGGCCTTCTTAATTTTCATGGACGACGATGACTACTCAATCTTACAACTATACCTTATTCAGCCATTTTATATGTTTACCTGAGCAAGAGGATGCAGATGCCTCTCTGGGAACTCTCTCTGATGCGCCATCACCCAATCAGCTGGCCACATCGTACCATTCCTGGCAGTGAACGGCAACACCAGTACATACACGCGGTTGATAGCGGAGTAAGCTACTCTGTAATAATGTCCTTTAGTCGCCCGCTCCCATACAAAGCCGTCTGGATCCGCACCGCCTCGCTGCAGCCACGTCACGCGAGCCAGATCAGAGGCGTGGATGCCTATCTCCGCGTATTCTGCCCATGGTAATATATCACCTCTGGAAAATTTTAAATACAAAACATCCAGAATCTCTAATTGAAATATATGTCTTTAGGACTATTAACAGATATTATATAATTATATACATATTATAAATGTAAGAAAGAACACAAAATAATAATTTTTAGAATTATATCTGTGCCTTGGGCACACTAAACTCAGAAACAACGAATTCTATTTGGATTTGATATATCATCTACATCATCACCATCATCGATGGAAAACAATAAAGGCGAAACTGTAATGACTAACTCTAAAAAGTTACGTCCTTACTGTTTTCCATCGTCGATTTTGTTTTAAGTTTGGAATAACATTTAGTACTTTACTTAATTCGTCAACACTATAAAAACCGTTCTTCTAAGGGTACAGCCAGAGTAACGGTGGATTAATTACGGTAATTAGCTTAACAACTATGACAGCAAATTGGCCTTAACCCACTACAGAGCAACCTAACTATTGATTATGAGAAAAAAAATGAAACAAAAACATAACAGATTCATTAAATAATCTGTACATGTTACAATGTTATGGGACTTCGACATCACTTCGAAGAATATTTAGTCTGTTCTGACCGCCGGCTGATGTAGATAATTTAGTGTATAGTGTTTTCTATATAGTACCTACTGGGACCATTCGCGGCTTCACCCGCATGGTATGTTGATAAAAAATAGCCTATGAATAATTAATTTCTGTGCCAAATTTAATTGAGCTTTTGCCTTAAAGATCCATCCATCTAGCCATCCTCACAAACTTTATCATTTGTAATATAAGTAGGACTCACTGAATAACAGCGCCTAGAAGTGACGTGGTCTCGAGCCAGCACCTAGCGCCTGCTTGCAGCAAGGACCGCAGCACGTGCGCTGCCGTGCGGCGGATATTGCGGCGACAGCACGGAGGCAGATTACGGCCCGCCAACACATACGACGGCGTTCCTTGCACTGATGGAAAACAACGCTGGAAACAACAGTGGTAATACTACTTTTATTTATGTTATCTCGTCTTCCAGCAATCTGTGCTAGTGGTATGCAATGGGGCGGAAATGTGTAACAGGAACCCACAAACGCGCGATATTGAATTAGATCAATTCTTTCATTACATTATTTGGAACAAGAAATGTGACAAGTCAGCAGACTTCTTCTGCAAGATCTATTTTTATATCGGCTATTTAACCAGCTTTTAAGGTTACACTTTAAATACCCCAAAAATATTTTTTACATTAATACTAACTGACCCGGCAGACGTCATTATGCAACATATTATTAAAAATGCCGCCCGCAACTTCGCCGGCATCGGTTTCAGACTTCAAAAATAGAGGAGGTTCTCAAGCGATGCGTAACAGAGGGGAAGGACTCGCCGCGCCACACCGCGCTGAGCTTTAAATGTTTTGCTGCTAATTACTTCTAATAACAATATCTCAAAAACTATCCATCTGATTGATATAGTGTAATAAGCTATTTTGATTTGCATTAAATGCCTAAGCTAACTAACATATTCATTTGGATAAGAATTAATAGCGAACTATAAGCTATAGCTTTGGAAATAACGCTAAATACAAAATTTGAACATAAAAGCGATTGCTGTAAGTCAACTTCAACGTAAGAGATAGAGATATGCTATCGCGGACTTTCTTGTAGCATTTATATAAATCTTGAATTCCCTAGTACATTACTCAACTATATCTTTGCTAGTTATGTGGCGTTCGCGTGGAAAACTCCTTGTTGGCGAGACCTTTTCAACATTTATCGCCGTATTTCTGGTAATTTACATAAAAGTATAATAAATTATACACCTAAACCTTCCTAAAGACTCATTCTTTCTATTGTTGAAAACCGAATAAAAATCTGTCTGGTAGTTTTCGAATTATAGCCTCAAGACAAACAGAAAGACAAAAAATGGGACATCTTTTTATAATATGTATAGATTACAATTTTATCATAAATCCGCATGATCATATTTTCACATTAACCACAATCAGCATAAGAAATCCATATAAGAAAATCATACATCTTGAAATATTACCTGTGTCTCTCGTTTACATCCGTACCACTGAACTCTGCCATCTTCACGTATAACAGCCTTGACCCCTAGTTGTTTATACAGGGATACCCTGTGGTCTCTCATATGTCTCATAGCCCTCTGTTTGGATGCTGGTGTCTTTAGAACAGAACGACCAGCGCCAATCTTAGTATCCAATAAAAATATCTGAAATTAAAATTTAAAAATCTATTAATTTTATGTAGTCACTTGAGTAAATTGAACATATTGATGGTTAAAAAGCTAAATTTACTAAGAGAAATTTACCAAATCCATCATCATCTGAAGTTAGATATATTAAAAAAGAAATTACTAATTTACAAGAAAAAACTAATTTTAAGATAAATGAAGATATTTTTTTAAAGGTAAGAAGTGAATTTCATTGAACCTAAGATAACTATGCTTTAAAAATTTGGTAGATGTTATTTAGTCAGTTTTGCCTTTTAATGTTTTCTAAGTTCTAGTATTATCAAGACTTAAGACTAAGGCCTAATCATGCCAGATTAGGATTATCTAATGAATTATTCAGTATACCTATAAAAAAATGCATTTAATATGATAGTAGAAGACATAATGGTAAGCAGCATCAGTTTATACTTTTTTTACGTTCATAACAAAAGAACTAACAATGTAAACAGATTATATGCACACATATAATTATGTACCTGTTTGCGAGTTATTGGAAAAACAAAAATATTTACCTATCTTCATAATACACTACCAGCATACATACTTCATAGTACACTATCGGCATACATCACCGCATGCACTAATTTACATAAAGTTAAAAATCTTAGCATTTCTTAAATAATCACCTTTATATTCTTCACTGCTGTCTGTAAATAAAGTGATTCTGGGAAAGGAAAAGCAAATGGTTGTGGAAGGCTCTGCAATATTGAAGTTTTGATAATCAATGCATGTTGTCCACTGACACCATCACACAACTTGCTTGAGGCATATCTTGTATACTGTAATGTCCAATCTGCATAATTCCAGGTAACTTGCTGACAAACTAGGTGTGCATTCCCAACACCTATAGCCATTGGATGATTTCTGAGCTCTTTAGAACTTGTTTGCTGCAAAGCCCGACGAGTAATACGGACTGAATCAGGTGCAAACAGAACAAACTCAGTGAATATGTAAGACAGAGGATTGAGGCGTTGCGGCGACGCATCAAGTTTGAGCTCCAGAGACACCACTTTGACATTCCGAAGCGTTTCATTGGAAACAGAGAATTGGAATGGCGGGTACTGGGTGCCCTTACATAAAATCACAACTGGTATATTTGGGAACGCACTAACTAGTGTCTGAACGCTGTCGGCAATATCGTTTTCAAACTCTTCAAACTGCCGGAATACTACAGTTACTAATTTAGTCAAATGTCGCTGTGTTCGTACGTGCGATTGCGGCGAATTCTTTAGGTCTGAAGACTGAATATTGAATTGGGGCATCAAATACACGCAATAAACAATGACGCCCGTTATGGTAATGAACAAAAACAACTTAAATGCAAAACGGCCTCGCAGTATGTTGAATATCATGTTCATAAATAAATTACTTCATTTTATTTTGTTACTGTCATATCAACTACCAAATAATGAGAATCATTATTACAGTTATAATGAACGACCACAGAATGTTTTTTATATGTCGAATTATTAATAATCCAGTATCAATTCATCCTACAGCAATCCACTGATTAATTGAATTCTATTTTGGGCCACCCATTGAGAATGGAAACGAAATTTATTGAATTAATGAACTGAATCCTACTCTTTGTAGGTACCATAGGTACGTTTATGCTTTGTATCGAAATGAACTGACAGTGACAGCTCAGTTTGTCAGAAATTGACAGATCAAGTTTTATATTTTTATGCCACCACTATAAATCGACAAGAAATGCACTTTGTACTATTTTAAAAATTAAAATAAAGTCTTCTTCCAGTAAAACTGTCTATCTGAAATTTTTCAAGTTGCATGTGTCAAAATCGTGGCACTCTTTATACTAACCATAGACGTAGTATTACTAAAGTAAAATCCTAACCACCAATAAGAGTAACATTCA
>DWJZ01004850.1:0-14819 GCA_018249125.1 Asbolis capucinus
AATAAATAAATAAATATCTTTGGACAACTCACGCACAGCCGTCTGAACCCAAACTAAGCATTAGCTTGTACTATGTTGATCAGATAACTGATAAATATACATATATACTTTTAAATACATACTTAAATAGATATTTGTATTACACACCCAGACACACAACAAACATTCCTGCTCATCACAGAAAAGTTTGACCTGGATGGAAATCTAACTCACGACCTCCGGTGTAGTAGTCGGGTTTACTAACCACTAGACCAACCGGCCTGTAAATATAAGAATATTCATCGTCACAACTTTAACTGTCCCACTACCGGGCTTGAGTCTTCACTTACAATGTTAGGGACATAGCCCGTATTCAATCACGCTCGCCAAGTGCAGATTGGTGGACTTCGCACACCTTTGAGAATTCTTTCGGAGAACTCTCAGAAGAGTAGTTTTCCTCACGATGTTATCCTTCACCGTAGCAAGTGATAATCAACTTTTGATACTACACTATAAATGAAAGTGCAGGACAGAAAATGTGCGAGCAGAATAGAACAAATTTAAAAATAGAACTCCTAGATAATTCTGAAAAGGAGGGAAGAAAAAATGAGAGCAGAATAGATGAAATTTGAAATTGGAAGGTTCCTGCAAAATTAGGGGCCTGGGTAGTTCAGTTTCGGTAGCAAATCCGGAAAGAATTCCGGACGAAGAGAGAAGAATAGTAAAGTGAAAAGTGATATAAGCTTGCGTCAGCGAACAGTGCGGTTAGTGTGTACAGTCTCGCGAGTGTTGTGCCGAAAGTACAGTGCGCGAGGGTGTTAAGAACAGTACAGTGACATTGGACGTTGTTTTCCTATCCCCAACCCACTGCTGTACCAATAGTAACACGGTTTGAGAATTTTCAACGAAACTCTAAAAGGCAGAAAAGTACATTGCCCTTAAAATATGGCTCAATGACTTTCTGGATTTGAAACCAACTGAAAAAACGAAATACGATCAGGCTTGATAACGGTTATCATTATTTACGATTTAACCAACAGACAGTGCAAGCACAATGCCGTAACATATAATTTTTAATACCGGCCAATACGTGGGCCATAACTTTAATATACTATGTACAAACGTACCAGAGAAGTCACCCCATATCACTGACATGTTCCGTTGTTTTGAAGTGAATTCCATGCACTGCACAGACGTTACTTAGTCGCCTGTTAGCTCTTGCGCACGTATGTATTGCGACATTTTTGAGCAAATCAGTGTCAGTAACTTTAAAATGCCTTAGTTTTGAGATCAAGATCACAACCATCAATGATTATTTACGTACGTACGTAATGTAACATGCCGTAAACTAACACGCCCAAATTCAAAAGAATAAGTTTTCATACATAAATAACAATATTTAATCAGTGAAAAATAAATACTGGCAAAGTAATTGTCATTGGTTATATTTTCTCCACCCAAGTTGCGTTGAAGCTGCCCTAGGTTCAACGCAACTTGGGTCGAATGGGCCAAAACATCTCTAAAAAGTGACAGATCGGACGGCGAGAGTATAGACAATGAATTATTGTTTTTTTTAAGGTTTTCTAAACATTGCGATGCCGTAGACAGGACGAAAGAAAATTAATCTGTATATTCAATTATTGGTATCAAGCCTCTAATATTTATTGTTGGCTGACACTAAATATGGGTGTTTCCAATGAAAATGTATATTGTATAGGATCAATGAACACAACATTTATTCATTTACTTAATCTTTACAGTTTTGGCTACATCACTTAGCTTTCCTTTTTGGAGACAAAAATTAGACATACAAAACTGTTAAGTAAAACCACAGAGTAGACTCTGATGCACACAGATAATACACATTATTCATAACAATTATGTTTCAAATCATCATGAAATAAAATTGTAAGTTAAACGATATATTTTTGTTTAAGGGCTGCAGGAGCTACCACATGAAATTGACATTTAGAGAAAATGGTACAATTTTTTTTACTTTGCGTAGCTTCTCAAATAAGTGCCGTAGCAAGTTTTCAATGTCACTATAAGCGTATTTACTAAAATTACGGTAAATAATTAAAAAAAACAGCTTTTAAAGCATTATGTCGACACAAAAATTGTTTATAAGTTCTGGATGGATGAGAAAAAAGGAAACAGTTTTGAATAAATTGTTTATAAGTTATGGATGGATAAGTAAAACGGAGACATTTTCGAAGGTCAACGGTTTGAACACCGACGCGGCGCCGGCGCGGCGCGTCGCAGCGATCTGCTTCGAGTCGAGTGCGAATCCATGGCGATGGCGACGACGTGGCGAACCCGCCGAGGCGCGTTGACTACGTCACCGCTCCGGATCATCGCAAATCTAACGGCTACGCATGTACGCACAATAATCATCGTAGCGTAGGCGCACTAAGGGTAGGCAGGGTGGCTACTGCTCTCTCCCTCCCTCAAAATATTTCTGTAGTCCTTTTCCCTGATCACTTTTCAGCATTTTTTTGCCAACGGTTCTGTAGTTTGGTTTGTTATCCATCTTTACGAAATTGATCCCAGATTCGATTCCTGACTTGGAAAGATGTTTAACAGATAAATAATCGTTCTTAGGACAAGGGTGTTTTTTATGTTGTCCATTAAAACGTGACATACTTATTTTATCACATTAGCCTGCAGAGTAGAGTAAAGTACGTACTTTTTTCGGGTATTTTCATGTTATATTATTATGTAACTAAATAATGGGCAATAAAAACAGTTAAGAATTTTATATTGTCGGCGGGCCTAAAACACTAACACTATGCCAAATCCCAGGAGACAAGGGTGTCGTAATACTTAATAGAAGTTTAGTCGATCAGTGTTGGTAAGAATTAGAGGATAAACAACACACCCAATGCGGAATACCATGGTTGATAATTACTCGTTAACTTGTTGATTAATAAATCAATCAATAAATTCCTTTTGAATTGATTATCTCTATTACTGTCCTGATTTTATTAAAACCAACCATTTCGTTTTTGAGAGGTACATGACTGTACCAAAAATTATCACAGATCTCTCAATTAACAAAATGACTTATAATTATTTTAAAAGGCCTTTTAACGATACTCCACACAATGAGGTAAGTGAAAAAAAAGTACAAGATATTAAAAAAAATATTTGGACGTTTTAATAGACCACTTTCTTCATGTGATAAATATATCTGCGCTATAGTTTTGACTGATGAGCAACAGACCTACGGAATTATAAAAGTACAGAATTTATTACAGAACCCTAAAAACATCTGTTAATTAATTAGTTTGTTAGAAACTGAGTCACAATTTTGCAATGTTGTGTGATTCTTAATTACGTATGTTACTACATTTTGACAAGATGGCGGATCAAAAATTCTATATGACCTCATAATTCAATGTTATACGTATTACGATAACCTTTTAGGTTATACAAATTTTGTGCTTAGGAATAAAGGTTACACACAAGCCCGCTATGCGTTGCTAGGCAGCGATTATTGGTAAACATCCTGGTTTCACTTTGGCGGAACTATAGCCATTAGAATAATTGGAAACAAAGTTTAGGTACCTACAATTCATAATTTTAAAATATACTTGTAGATATTACCTTAACGATCCAAAAATTGTTTAAAATTTTATTACTAGGTCGTAAAAATATTATTTATAGACTGCATATATTTTGCGCGGGTGCGTCACTAGAGGCGTTGTTGTACGAGTGCCGAATTGTTATGTCAGCGTTAACCTTTATCTTTAGTCATTTGGACGAGAATGCTATACAGTGTACACGATAGCGCGAGTGAGTCGCGTCGCATTTTATTTAATAATGTCGGTCACTGTGCCGGTGTTTACAAAGTCATTCTTTATGTGTATGTCACTGTCAATATTAGTATTAATATGTGTGTTAGTGAAACAAATGAATTTAGATAACTTTGAAAATATAGAAAGTTTCGAGAGGACAACCGCTGTTCAAAAAGTTCCGGAATTAAAATATATATTGCAGTGGACGAGTTCAAAAAACATACCGTTTGTTTATATGGGAGAGGGCCAACAGGGTTTTATTGATCGACATTGCCCCTATACGAACTGTTTCGTGACCGGGGATAGAAATTATCTTGGGGATTACACGCAATTTGACGTCATCGTGTTCGCCGGGCCAGAAGTAGTAAGACTAAAACAATCCGCGTTGCCTAAAAAACGATCGCCACATCAAAAATTTGTATTTGGAAGCTTAGAATCTTCAGACTACTATCCCGTGTGTTCAAAAAGATTTGACGGTTATTTTAACTGGACATGGACGTTTAAGTTAAAGTCGGATTCGAGATGGGGCTATATAGTGGTAAAAGATGCTGAGAATAAAGTGATAGGTCCTAAAATAAATATGAAATGGATTAAGTTTGAAGATATGGATCCTGTAAGCGAACAATTGAAGGTCGAAATTAATAAAGTCAAAACTAAAGCGGCCGCGTGGTTTGTGTCAAACTGTAATGCAAAAAGTGGCAGAGAAAAATTTGTAAAACAGTTACAGGCAGAGTTAAGGAAATATGGTTTAACTATAGATATATACGGTGACTGTGGATCACTCAGTTGTCAAAAGGAATCCAACGAATGTTTTGAACTGGTGAATAACTATTATTTTTATTTATCATTTGAAAATTCATTTTGTGAAGATTATGTAACTGAAAAGTTGTTAACTGCCTTGAAGCACACAACATTGCCGATTGTTTTTGGTGCTGCCAATTATACGAGGTAAGTCAGAATTTTCAAATGTAACCAAAACTTTTTCGATTAAATATACTTTATTATAAACGCGAATGATTCTGAGGATGTGTCGATTGAATAATAAACGTATTTTAAAAACAATACATATTAAATCGGGTCAGTCAGAAACGTACGCACAGACAACCAGGCAACACTTCTAAAAATCTGAGTTCCATTCCGTACCTACTACAAACCCCCAGTAAAAGTTTCTTCACCTTCATAGATTTGAGAAATGAAATGAATTGCATTTTATTATTAATTAATGGTAGCAGGAATAATAATTTACATTTCAAACACCAAAAATTACAAAAGTAGGAACATTAAATTTCACTGTATTGCTTTTACTACAATACAAATTTGAATAATACGTCTTTAACGTCAGCAACACGTGGCGGTTATGCTATTAAATTATAGCTAATATTAAATGTCTGTACTTTTAACACAGCGCCATCTATTAAACACTTATTCAATCCAGTCAACAGGTATCGACATCTGTTGGAGCCGTTTGAAACTAATAGATAATCGTGAATATTGGATAATAAACAAATAATTTGCAATAAAATAATATTGCGGCTATAAATTGAGATGTAATGTACTTTCTGCACACGATATGCAAAGTTTAATTAAAATCGGTTAAGTAGTCAGGAGTCCATCGCGGACAAACACCGTGACACGTAATTTATATATTAAGATATAATCACATCCCGCCGCGGCGCCGGTCCGAAAGACACGATTATTATAAATATTCCAATTAAATAATTCCAGCCAGTTTCTATAAATATTACTATATACCGAAATGGGCATTGTAAAATAGTATCCGATTTAATTAAATGTATAGTTCATTATCATTTTGGTCATAGTGGCTTCAACATAAAAGGTATCTTTATATATAATATATGTACATATGACATACGCTGTCGCGGACTTTTATTTAGAACTACTCGAGACAAACAATCCTACGGTACATCATCTGTGTGTAAACTCCAATGGTAAAGGCAGCGTACGCCAAAATAGCTCTCAGAGGGCAGATTTTTTTCCGACTTAATTGACATGTATCGTTATATTGTGACCAAAATTACATATACATATACGTTATTATGATGTATAACCTATATTACTGTAAAGCTTCATCCAAATCCGTCAAGCAGTTTTTTCGTGACAGAGTAACAAACATCCATACAAACTTTCGTGTTAATAATATTAGTAGGAATGTTTGTTTAAAAATCGAATCAGCATACATTAAAAGCATGACATGGTATTCTGAAATCAGAACTACTGATTGACACAGCACACGTTTCCGCGCGTACCTGCTATCAGCTGGTACTGATACGAGTACGGGCACAGAATTTATGGATCCGCCTAAATATTTTGTTCACACAATTGACGTCACACACATGACTATGACACAGACTTTGTCGCTGATAAAAAGAGTTAGGTTATGCTTCCCTAGCTTTTTTTACCTTAGATTAGTTAGCACTTGACTACGATGGTACCTGATGGTAAGTGGCGATGAAATATTCGATGGTAATGCGCTCATTTAGTAGAAGCCTATTCGCTCTTGACTTGATGACATTTACATTGTAATTGACTGGGCACACCGACGCGGCAACTTATTCAGTCATTCGCGGTACGGGTGATAAAAGAAGCTGATTAATAATTTTAGCTCCTTCACTTATTCTTTATTGTTAACGAGTTTTGCCTCAAATCGATTCAAGTATCAATATTAAAAGTTATCTTTCTCAAAACTCGATTGGTCATAATTTTTCCTGCCTTTTAGTATAAAAACACTTTGTAAATAGCTGACAGCCTTCACTTGAGGAAATAGGATATTTTTCAAAACCTATTAAAATACGTTCGTTCGGATGAAACATATGAATCTTGAAATTAAAAAATTTAACAAAACTACTCTGACTTTAAGGTGAAGAAAAACTACAAAATTTATCAAATATCTTAATTAAATGGCAACACTACATGCTGACTAGAGTCAAATTATACATGACCAAATTAAATGGTGGTCGGTTTAGTATAGTGGTGGGTGGTACGCCACAATAATTACTTCATTTATCGGTAGTGAAAGACCCAAATATACGCAATTCAGTAAGACTGACAAATATACGCACTAAAACCTCAATCCCGTTACGTGGCATCTTCTCATTTGGCGCTGCCGATTTGTTAATGTTATTTTCTTATGCTAACCCAACTACTCTCTAACTTTAGTTCCACAAACGTTTCCGACTAAAATAGTTAAAATATATATATATATATATATCATTCTAGATTGAAAAATTGCAAATTTTACTCGAAATTTGTTAGCACCGATGATGGCGGTTAGACTCCAAACAATAGGGCCCCCGGCGAAGCAGTGCTGGTATGAAATTTAAACCCAAATATACACCCGAAATAATGCATAACAATTATTAATCTAATGTGTTATAAAATTTAAATAATGTAAAACAAGTTTCAGTTGACGTCGGCCTCATAATCTCCTCTTTTTTTGGAACTCGGTTAAAAAGGTATACAGACCCCATTGTCATCGTTAGACAGATGTGATTCAAGCTTGGTCTTCTATGGCTAGCGAAAACATTTCTGACACTTCTGACATCTAACCTCTTCGACAATTCCTACTCGAATATGGTAGGCGTTCTCAGTTCTGTGTAAAACGAGTGTTCCATAATTAGGGTCAACAATTTTTTTTTGTTTGAATATAGTATTTTTTAAAAAAAAAGAGCATAAAATTTTAGTACACTTTATAAATTTTATCTTTTATAGGGAGAAAAAAATTGTTACATTCTTAACTCATTTGTTTAAAAAAAAAACATTATTTTTTCACGCAAAAACAAATTAATTTACTCAAACAAAAGGTGCGTTAAAAATAGTAGGATGTTTTTTTATTTCTTTTAGCGTTGCAAAACATAAACATTGATATGTTGTACTGATATATAGTATTTTCGCGTACTATATATTTCTTGAACAGTATGTAGAATGGAGCCCCGAAATACAGTACAATACTATATAAAATAGTGCGGTTGGCAACCCTATCCATGATGAGCTGTTATTTGAATATAACAAGATATATTATGACAATTTATTTAACCTTCTTATTATTTTCCGTTTCAGGTTTATGCCCGACGGAATTTACCTTAACGCAAGGGAACTAGGCGTAAAGAAACTAGCTGCAAAAATGGCCGAATTAATAGAAAATCCAGATAAATATGTGGAATATTTTAGGTGGAAGAAATACTATTCTTATCATGATCCAGAGGAGAGTATAGAAACAAATGATTATTGTAGATTTTGTGCTATACTAAACGATAACGATTTGATGAATAATATCACTGTTTATAATAATTTCAAGGAGTGGTGGGATCCGCCGGGTAAATGTTGAAATCTGCTCGTTGAAGTTCGTTACACTTCAGGAAATTAACAGCTTTAAATAAAACACCTGGGTATCCGACTTTCCTCGGTCAATGTGATATAAAACTCCGTCACATAGTAAAACATGTTGTTACTAAATCCAGTGGAAGCACCTATGGCTCGTAAAAAAACGTTAAGCAATAGCAGGCCTCGTCGGTAGGACGAGGGGTAACCGCTAGTGTAATTATTTCCAGAGCATTGCCGTGCTCTGGAGGCCACGTAATACCGTCCAGGTTATCGTTACATCGCAAACGTTATGCCATAACGGAGACTTACGGGTAAGAACGTCTTGCGTAGTAGGCCGTTAATGGGTTGAACTCAATGATATTTTAACTATACATAGATATGACATTAGCGCCCTAAAATTGTCCCGTCAAACTATACTATTTTATACAATTTTATGATTTAATCTGTCAAGTCGCTGAGAGAAGTCGTGTTTTATATGTTAAAAATGCCAAATTACATATTTAAACCGAGTAAAAACTATGAAACAAAAATTAAAAATGTAATAATATATTTCATGAAATTTAAATATCTTTAAATTTCATGAAATATATAATATTGATATAAAATTATTTTTAAATCCATTTGTTTTATTGTCGTGCTCTTATGTTATACGTCATTCAGAAGCGTAATTGTAGGAACTCTCATAAGATTTTTGACGTATGTTTGACAAGATGGCGTCTCAAGGCGGTTCAAAAAATGAAGCGCCAAATGTATAAAAGTGACATATCTATAGTTACAATATTATTGATTGCAGTAGTTGCATTTAACTAAACATTACGAAATTAATATTGGTATCATAAACTATGTTTGTATCAAGAAGACAGATGTCACTTTGTCAGTATAAGGAAATGTCACTTTGTCAGTATAAGGAAGGAGCTTCATGATCTATGGTCTTCCTTAGTTTTTTTGATTTTTTTTTATATTCTTCATTTGATTTTGAATTTGGAAAATAATGTACAACTTTGTCACGGTGCCTTAATGCAGTTTTCCTTTATAAGATAGGGCGCTATGTCCTATAGCGAAGTAAGCTTCAAAGAGTACGGCGTTGGGGCGTGGTAGTAAAGATTTTTTTAAATGTTACATTGTTATTATTTATTACTATTTATATTTTTACATGATAAAATCTTAATGTCTTTGATTATTTTAGTTTTATTTTTTTATGACTCTGAATTAGGCTAAAAAAAGTGAAAAGTAATATTTTTTATAATGGCGAAAATCCCTTGTCTAATATTCTATTGAAAATTGACGCCAGTGTTGCCAGTGCATATTAAATAGGTGTTTGTTTTTAAATAATCACAAGAATTATAACCAACAACTTCACTCAGAAATTACTTTAATTTTCCAGTATATACTTAATATTATCTACTTTTGCCCGACGATTTACAAAACAATTCAAGATAAGATACGATAACCGTGCATTGGAAACATCTATCTGACGGAAATACGTGATCTAAAAAAATACATAGTTGAATCTTTTAAACTGATTCATAGTACATTCAAGAACTTTGCAGACAACTCTCAGGAGTGCAGGTGTCGTCACGATGTTTTCCTTCACTAATGATAATCCAGTTCTGCTATAAACATATCACCTTCACCAATCTGGTTTCATGTTAAACTCCTTCGCCATTCAAGCTATTCAGCTCTGGAATGCTCTCCCGGAGGAAATAAAGAAAACTGACAGCAGAGAGTTCTTCAGTTACAAAATTATTGTTATTTATCTACAAACATGCAACTAATGTCATTCACATCTGCAGAAAGTACGCTCTAAAACTGCTCTAACTGTTTTATTTATGTATTCAATAATGTCTTTATTCATTTCATTTTTATCTAATTATGTTATCTATTAAATATATACATATATATGTATGTATATGTAATTCGAGGTGTGCGCCGCAGCATTTGAACCGGGGTGTCCCGTTCGAGAGACCGACGATTAAACCACTAGGCTACACTCCTATAATATATGACTGCCTATTCGCTTAACTACGTCCAATTATACAAACCAAAAAGAAAATAGTATATCTGAAACAAATATACATGACTCGAAAACATCTGAGCCGTATGACTCATGTCAATTATATATGAAGATCAAATGGAGTCAATTAAGTAGTATTTAACTTTGTAGTCCGGATTGTTTCAATTGTAAGCGATGGAAATAGTTAAACAGCGGGCGCGGTCAGCTGGTTATTTTTTTATTTAAGTTTAAATTTTATATTGAAAAGCTTTGCATAAACCGTGTTCCGGTTTAACCGCAAGCTTGTCAGTCTCTTATTACAAATACAAAACACAAACTTCTACAACTAAAAACAGGTTAGGTAAATATTAAATGAGTCTACATACATAATGAGTTATAAAATATAAATGTACAACCGCTTTTAAAGATACGATAGGATAACAATAGACGATAACATTATACAGATTTTTGCCGTTGTGTGATATTATGACATATTTTGGTATGGTGCAGTTTGTTCCATTTATATGTATGTATATATTATGTATTTATGTCACTAGATTCAAATAATTAATTTCTATATATATGTTGTCGTTAGAAAGCAATCGTTCAGACACGTCGAAGGTCTTCTGGCGGCATAAAAACTTCCGAAACTTGTATTGACCACTAACCCCAATCTGCATTGGGACCCAGGAGGGACCACTCCAGGGACGCTCAGTAGTGGGCCATCCACGTTGCAGCCAAGCCATAGAAAATGAACATGACAATGATTCTATTAGAGAATATCAGACAAAAGTCGAATGAAGAGCGGGCTGTTTACAAGTTCAATATTTCCTATATTGATACCAAAATACCAAATATTCCGATAACTATTTAGTAGTAATTGGTAAACGGAGAATATTATATAATATTAATATTTTATACATCCTACTGACATTATCAACGCGAATATTTTGAATAAGAAAGGATAATATATGAATTTCACACAAATACTATCGAAGGAAGGTTGGCACATAAATATCAGTAGTTTGAAATAATAAGTGCTAATTTTTATCAACAGAGATCGGCAACCCTCAGCCCTCGGGCCGTTGCGGTCCGTAAATAGCTGTGCGGTTCACACAGATCCTTTTACACCATTTTCTTGTAATCCATGACGACGACACATGAAATGTGGCCCAATCTTTACAACTGGGCCCCCATAGCACAAAAGACTGCCGGCTAACGTAAAGAAATATATAATAAAAATGTTTGTTAACAGAACGTTAATTGTAGTCCACGTTATTGTTTCTATATACAAAACGGACATAGGAGTTTAATATTTTCGTCTACACAATCTACACATCTGATTTATTTAAGGAACAGTTTTTCGTGGCAGACATAACTGATAGATTACACACCACCAATTACGCTTACGGTGACATATTTAATCAAGATTGAATAAATTCGAATAGGTTCGTTCCAGACATGGCTGTTTCGGAGAATATCTTTGTCGGATTGGACGCGAGGCACCAGCACAATGTCACCAGTGCGGTCAAGAACCGGTTGACGAACAGCATACGCTCGAGGCCTGCTTGGGAAGCCTAGCGGCACGTCCTGGTCCAACAAATCGGGATATGCTGGTGGGGAAGACTTCATTAAAGGCTGTGGTCTCTTTCTGCGAAATGGTGATGGTGAAGGAAGAGACTACTAAAACGAAGTCTCCATCAAAGGAGAACCGCTAGAGAGACAGAAGGGGCCATAGGCGTCGTTTGCGTACTTTGATTATTTTTAAGACAAGTATTTCATTTATTTTATTTAAATTTTACGTTAAACTTTAGTTACGTTGAATAAAATACTCATTTATTATAACTCAGAATGGCTTATTTACTATTTATCCCTTTGTAATGAAATTTAACATCACTAAGATTTACTAACAAAATTGTAATTTTTGCATACATGAATATTACTATTTCAGTGACGTGATTATAAGATCTTCCGTCTATTTAGTTACCGTCTATGGAAAATTATGTTACATTAGGTATAATAATATAGGAAAATATGTGCTCTATGGTCGACCCGTCTAGGCGTTCAAATATTATTTGCTTACATTTTTTCATTGCGATATATATATAATGTATATATGTATGCAATATTATTATCATTGTATGTCATTGGTATGTTACACGTATAATATTGTGATTACTAAGAAACTCGTGATAATATTGCAATATTTTATTACATCGACTGATGCTCTAGCAAGTGAAGTGAAGTGAAGAGTGAACTATTGGTTCCTAAGACGAATTATAACATGTAATATATTGCGTTTTCCACATCCGTACAAAACTTATTACCTATTAAAAAAAGTAATATTGATTCAATTTGTAATTTTTAAATTTTGATTTGTATTGAAATGTCTTGTAAATTATTTTAATAATTTTTAGTCTTAACATAATTCAAGTTAATCTTATTATTATTTTTAAATTTATATTTGAACCTAATTTAAAGAGAGAAAATTCACAATAGCTCCGATTAGATTTATGCAAAGAAAATGTTACCATCATTGATGTTCATGGACATGATAATACGCGTACGGCACCATTTGAGTTATTCATGACTTGAATTCCCTTTATCGTAATTCAAGTTAAACAAAAAATAAAAGGAAGCTAACGAGCATGAGGGATTACTCTTCGCAGTACTCTGATGGAGTTTTCTCACAACATCGCGGGAAAATCGCATTTTACAATTCAATTTACTGAATGGCCGTTTGAGACAAGTCGAGCCTGCGGCCCTGTCGATATCGTTTCGTTTGTTCCAAGCATAAATTTGAATTTAGAATCTAATTAGACGAGAAGAGATTAGAATTTTCAATCTGCAATGCTTTTTTTTTAATTCGTGGACAGATTTAAATAAAACCATAAATCGTCGTCTTACGTTTTTAAGCGCGTATCTAACAAAATAAATTTTGTTATTTATGCTTTTTGTATACTCGTTACAAATTCGATCTGGAATGATTTCCATATAAAATTGTCAATTTTCTATAAAAAAAGAATCCTCGTCGAATCTGCACCGAGTACAGTACCTATCATATTAACTTTCACATAAATCATTATTATAAGTTGCGACATATGTATAATAGGTGCAAATTCGATCTGGAATCTTTTTCATACTAAATTGACAAGTTTCTATGGAAAATATTTCAGATTGAATTTGCACCGATTATAGTAGAACCTACACTCAGTGTAAATTCGATGTAGAATGATTACCATGAAAACTAGGCAAGTTTGTATCATGTTTATATTGTTTATGGTCTACCATAAACAATAAATAAAAAATACGATTTTTATTTTAATGAAGGATATTTTTATTTTTTTAATTTTATTTCTTTTAAAAGTAGATTCATGCTTGCCCGATACAATTACATTCAGAATGACAAAATTACGAGAAAAAACGTCCAAGGGGAGGGGTTTTTCAGATTCTATTATTAAAGGTTTTGTACATTAAAGGGAAAATTTAGACATTCAGATAAAGCTAATGATTGAATGAGCCCGCATTGGAGCAGCGTGGTGGACCTTGCTTTTGGCCTTCTCAGTTAGGAGAGACCTGACTAGTAATCAAATAATTAGTCGAGACCAATTATTGTAGATATTAATATATCCTCAAAATTGTAGATACCAATAATATATTTGGCTTGAGAGCCAGTTCTCCTTTTCTCCACGTCTTCCATCCATCCTCCTTCTTCTTCTTTCTTCTTTCTCCCGTCCAGAAGCGTTATGTTGTTGGTGTACTTAAGATGCACTTTAAGTAAAAGTTATGAAAATTATACTCCAGCGGTAGCGGTACAAATACATTCCTTAATGTAAATCTGATTAATTGAAAACCACTGGCCCACTGCTGGGCTCGAGTCTCACAATGTGAGAGGTCCAGGCCATAGTCCACCACGCTGGCCAAGTGCGTAATTATATGCTTCACACCGTCGAGAACTTTATTTCCTGCTTGTTTTCGCTGAACTCCAAAGTTGCACAGGATTTTGGATACAAAGACACCATCAATTAGATAGTGCGTGAAGGAAACGGAAACATGCATATCATCCCAGGATAATGTACAGTCGGGATACAATATATCCTGTGTTCTTTTCCTGTATGTCCTATGTATGAGCCAAGTCCCATCTTAATCCGTTCAACGGTTACAGCATGAAGTAATTATAAATAAATATCTTTTAAATACATACTTAAATAGATATTTCTATTGCACACCCAGGCACACAGAACAAAAATTCCTGCTCATCACAGAAAAGTTTGAGCTGGGTGGGAATCGAACCCACGACCTGCGGTGTAGTAGTCAGGTTCACTAACCACTAAACCAACCGGCCTGTCAATATCTGTCAAATCAAAAATTACAAACGTCGTCACAAACTTTCATATTTGTAATACTTGTTACCGTTCGCGGCTTCGCCCGCGTGATAGGTACGTAAACTATCCTATGTTATTCTAGACTATAATCTATCTTTGTGCCATATTTCATCCAGATCGGTTCAGTAGTTAAAACAGTAACACAAATCCATCCATCCTTTCTTCATCCACAAAAACTTTCGCAATATAATATCAGGCGGATTTACTCTAGTACAGTTAGTATATAGTCGAATTCAAGTAGTGACACCCCATCACGGCCCACTATTGAGCACAGGTTTCTTCTCTGAATGAGAAGGTTAAGGCCGTAGTCCAACACGCTAGCCA
>DWJZ01004851.1:0-14819 GCA_018249125.1 Asbolis capucinus
GATGATCGTAAGCTGCAGCTTTCTTCCATTGTAAGCCATCGAAAATGTTAAGCAACAGCGTGCACGGTCGGTCGGATGGGTGACCGCTAGTGGCAAAAATTTCATGAGCACTTCCGTCCTTCGGAGCGCACGTAAAACCGTTCGGGTCGCTGTCATTAAATAGCAATCGTTATGCCATGTCAGAGACTTTCGGGTGGCATAAAAACTTCCGACACCTGTGTGACACACTAACCCCTCCACCAATTGGAGCAGCATGGCGACGTATTTTATATATCATAGATAACTTGAATAATCTTCTACGAATCATCATTAGGGAAAAGACCGTTCGGTCTCATCGGATTAGACTGCCAAAGTACACCAGCTTTCCCTCAAAGCTTAGGCCTCCTCAGTATAAAGAGAAACCAGTGCTCAGTGACCATCGATGGGTTGGAGCCAATGGATGGATGAATGTTAAACTCGTTTGCCTGCTTATAACATAAAAAAGTATTCACCGAAATTAAAAACTTACGCCGATGAATCAAACAGGAAAGTGGTTCAATTAAAGTCGCAGAAGGAATGACTCACAGGATATTTACTTACAGCCTTTCCAAAAGGACACCTTTGTCATTCTTTGAACAAGAGCTGATGAGTAACAAAAGGTAAAAATACAGATTAACAAAATTTCCAATCGGCCATAGTAAACAAATTGCTGAGTATTGTCTCGTATACATTTTTTTGTATTGTATATTATAGACGAATTAAAGAGAGAATGTATTATACAACGAGCAATTGTTATAATAAAAATGTGTATGTGTGTGTGTGTGTGCTTACGTATGTGTTTGTAAGGTGAATGTGAATGTGTGTGTAGGTATTACACTAGGTTCTAGAAAACCACTCAAAATACATATTACAATAACCCGTGAAAAAACATTCCAGCTGAAAATCGAATCCGCGGACCTATTTGCTAAAATTAGCAAACAGCGAGCAGACAACAAACGATCAGCAACGCAGCAACCAATAAAGACTATCGCTGTGTCCAAAAACATTTAATTAAATATCTGGTCGCTTGCTTAATACTCGCTGATACTGTGCACTTTTTGCGACAAAATTAGCGTCAGTCTATCCTTTAATATTATAAACAATAAAGATTTGTTTGTTTAAGGAAAATAGGCTCCAAAACTATTTGATTTGAAAAATTCTTTTACCAATACAATCCTACATAATACCTGCTGAACATATGCTATAATACATTTTTAAAAGGATTAGGGGTCCGCATGAAACCATAAATAACGAAAACGTGTGAAAAAATACAAAAAAAAACATTATACCGTGTACACTGCGAAAATTATTAACAAGAGAGCATAGCGAAGTGGTGTACTACAGTTTAATAGAGGACATCAATATCTACAAATAAGTCCGCCATACTTTAATTCTAACTGTTACAGTTATGTCACAATAACTACTATTTTCTGGTAACTGGTTCTTCCGAAGCAAAGCGTTCGTAGTACCAAATAAGTAGCACGAATGTTGCTAGGTAACGAATTTGCGATTTTCGTTCCTTATCCTTCGCCCCGGCTCTACAAGTCGTATGTTATTAGTTGCGCAAACAGGCAGACCCATTGCCATTATTTATAGGAAGGAAGCTAATAATGTGTGCCGGTTTATTGTCCACTGAGCGCCACGCGCCGTGTGATGGACGGACGGCCACTGCGAAATTATCCAAATTTTCCGTCCAAACCAAAAACCATCTAGTTTCTTAGTAGGGACATCAAAAAAGTATCGATAAACGTTGATATCGAGTACTATTGTTTTCGATACCGATACTTACTCGATACTTTTTTTTATTTCTTAAGCAGATGGATCATCCGTTAGTGATCACAACCACCCATAGACAATAACACCATCACGGGCATCACTAATGCGTTGCCGGCTAAGGAGGAAATGTTTAAGTCACTAACACCCCCTCTTCGCCCAACCCCCTTAACGCGAAGGCTGAATCAGCTGACATTATGTTTTGTAAACAGGACAGACCTACCACCTTCAAATAAACAATAAATGTGTCGTCTAAAAATACCATAGGTACAATTGAAACATTCATATAAAAGCTTAGCCAATTAACCCATCAAACAATGCTCTAGTCATGACGAGGTAGCACGCAGTTTGTGTAGGGTTGTTACACCTGCCTACACCGTCAGGATCGCGCAAGAATGCGAATCCGTGATCCTGACAACGTGTTGGAACGACTATCTGCGGTGGCTTTAGCTGGTAAAACTCCACTATCACCTCCATAGACCCCGCGATGCAAGGTATTCATGAGGATTTCCGCAATTAAAAAAAAAGGGTTATTAGTTACTTTTGCTAAACTAAAAACTAAAGTTATAGGAATTCGTTTCGAAAATAATAGTATTGAAACAAGTAGATACGATAATAATGCTACTTAGTAGTATTTAAAGTGACAAATTTTCAAAGTCACTTCGATTTGTATAATGACAGATGTCAATTCCAACATGCGTACATAAAAAAATGTTACAAATCACACGTTTGATGTTCAAAAATGTTGACAAATGTCAGTTTCACTTCAGTTACAGTTGTACCTGTAACAATTTGTAGATTTTATTAGCGACCCGTACATTCGATTTTCAAAAATGTTGACAAATGTCAGTTTCACTTCAATTACAGTTGTACCTCCAATTTTAATTTTTGTTATTAGCGTCAAAGCTGCGTAGTGTTACTCCATTATACGCTATACGCCGTATTAATAGCGGAACCAACGTCATCGTCATCAATAACGATTTACGTTGAAATAAACAAACAGACTGAGCACATACTACCACTAATAAGCAGTATGTACTCAGCGTGTTAGTAGGTAGAGTAGAATTAGGCTGTCTCTCTTCATCTCACTTCCCCAGGTCAGATCCTTTGCCTCTGAGAGGGGGGGGGGGGGTTACTAGATAGATTATTTTTCATTTGAAACATTAGACATTCTAATTTTAATTAAGTATTTACCTACACCGTGACCCGGTATCAGCTAATTTTGGATCATTTATATCATGGAAATGCATGATTTCGATCTCGAACAATGTATCACGAACTCTTTGTATCTATTTAAGTAATATCTATTTTGGTAGAATCTAAGTATATTGGTGGAAATGTACTACTTATTCTTGTAACATGTGTTCTAAAATTATTAAGAAGTAAAAAGGAAAAATTAAGAAAATTTCTTTATCTTACCACAAAACTATGTGACAGCCCTACTCCAAATGACGTATAAGAATACTCGGCGAGTTGTTAGCAAATTAGTGATGTCCGCAAACAACTAAACAGTCGATAGAATATAATTGACAGCAGTCATTAACCCGGCGCTGTCCTTAGTAGCTGATTACGGAAACTGTCACTTCACTACATTACTACTAATGAATGTTTCATAAATTGATATTGTTAGTATTTTAATTTGGAATTTTACGTTAGGAAATACAAGATATGATTTGTGTATAACGCAGTATATTTCTTAGTCAATGGAGGTTCGATTTTTCTTTTAGAGTACAAAATAAGTCTAAAATCTTACTAATAATATTAATGTGAAAATTTGTTACTTCCCCACGTAAGAACTGCTGAACGGATCTGAATGAAATTTAGTACAGAAATAGACTGTAATGTGGAATTACACATTAGTTTTTATCAACTTAACTACAAGGGTGATCTGCGGGCGGTTCTTAGTAAGTTACATACCGACAATGAAAAACAGTAAAGGCGTAACTCTTTAGATAAATCTCTAAGAGTTACGTAGTAATATAGTACAATAAGAGGGCCTAATTCCTATGAGTAACCTATCTTACTCAAATTTTCTATGAGCTACTCTTTAAATTAACTTCGAGTTACGCCCTTATTGTATACAGGAGTCACTCTTAAGAGGTACGTCAAAGAGTTACGCCCCTGATTTCCATCGACAATATTTTCAATTTAAAAAATGCCTTGACAGTTGACTCGTTAGATTGGTATAGACTAGAGAAGAAAAAGAATACTTTCGCAGTCATAAAAAGTTATATTACGAATGGTTTTAATAAGGATGTGTAAGATGGCCGATTGGCAACCAGTTAAGTCCCATCACTTTAATACTATCGTTTGTATGCGGAGCTACGGTGTGGTAGCTACCACGACTGTACCGTCCTCCTTGGTTTGCTGTACTAATGTAACAATATATAGAAAGCATTTGTAATTTTGTATGTTTGTCCTATCCTGCTAATATTGTAAACCAGGGCTGAGCAACCTTTTGAATCAAAGGGCCAATTTTAAATTTGATTTTTGCTAGAAGGCCGCACATACATTATTTTTTATACTTAATCAAATTTACTTAAAGTTTTATAATAATAATAATTTTATTTCAAGTATCCAAGACTCATATATTGTTAGTATTACAAACTTATACCCTATGTTAGTATTAAAACCTACCCAAATTAGCCTAGTTTTAGACTTACTATGTAAAGTTTTTATATATTTGCTCAATAATTGTATCATAATGCTTTTTATGTTGTTTTATTAAATATTTTGATACAGTTGTTGACATTCTAAAAATCTAATTTTAAAATGTTCAAAGGGCCACATGCGGCCCGCGGGTCGCGGTTTGTTTACCTCTGTTATCTATCGTCGGTGTAAATTCAATCTTGCTTTTTTCTATAAAAACGTGTCAATTTTGTGTGGAAAAAAAACGCGGACGTAGTTGCATAAAAAAACGAATTCTAAGATTGCATGGTATACAGAATGATCGTTATTAAGTAGGACAACCAGTCGAGCACAGAAAAGTATATAAAAACAATACGATGCAAAGAAAACTGTTACATCAGCAAACTCATCGAGATTAAATCAATGCGGCCAGTAACATCGTTCCGGTTGTTAGGGTACCGTAGTGAATTGGAACCCGTGTTTACCATGTCCGTCCATCCAGCCGTCCGCAGCCGAAAGTATTAGTTCCTACTAGACTACAGAAATCCTGAGTTTCTAATAGAAAGCTGTAATTAAGTATACATGCATATTTGTCATGTTACAAACAATGTAACATATTTTTAGAGCATTAGAAGAGGACTACCAAAGTAGGTTTAGAAAATATTTTTTGTTGGTTATCATTATTTTAATATATCAATAAATATATAACTAAATCTAATCTAACGGCTATCTCGTAAACTGAAAATATTTGGGACTAATATATTATAAAATGTTAAGGGAGGCTTTCGTAAGAAATAGAACCCAAAATATTGTTTATAAGAAATTGTATATCCTGAAGAAATTGTATTGTTTTAAACTTAATGTGGGAGTTTTACGTAAGGAACCTAAAAGATGTTTGTGCACGACTATTATGAATAAAAAAAACATGTATAGTAACGTTAGGTCAAACTCCATACATGCCATATTTGGGCGGTTTAAAATACAACCCCAAATCCTAAACTGGCAGATCAGTTTCATAAGAGGTGACAGAAGACAACTGCTCGGTGGTAGGGCTCGTGTAAGAATTATCTTTTCGTGAATCCCGTCTGGCTGACTACCACCAGCTTGCTTGAGTCAGTCGCCCGATGATTAGTGTTCAGGCTGGGGGCCTGAGAGCCTGTTTTCCTCTTATTCTCCCCGTCCTTTAGACCCTGTAGGTCTATTACTCCCTTCCTGGCAACATCTTAGTACACATCAGTCTGGTGTTGCTAATGGCCATGCGCGGCGGTGATCACCTACGATCAGGTGGTCTGCACGTTTGCCTCCTTATAAAAAACTTACGGCATGTACGGAACCTTATTGCCTGCTGGCGTGACTGGCTGGTTTTGTTAAGATACAGTAAGTGGGTGAGGCTAATAATGCGTTAAATTCCCCTCATGCGCGATGGGAGTTGTATGCATATGACCAATGAAGAAATATCTCTCACTATCTTAGTTTCCCTAAGCGTGGAGAAAAGAAATGAAACCAAACGTCATGCTTCACTTCCATCTTTTATTGGCCCACTACTGAGGACGGGTCTCTCGTCATACTGACGAGGTCAGTGGGCTTCGATACTTCCGAAAGCCTCCGACATGGCTTGTCGATTGCTATCCAACGATGTCAAGCCGCACCAACAGCTTTACGTATCCTCTGAAGCACGGAAACGCTGATGAAATGTTACCATTAGCAATTACGCATCCTCCTGCCGATCGCGCCTGCCGTTTTATTAACATAAAACACGGGCGAAGCCGCTGACAGACCCTAGTGAGAATAAGAATATTTTTAATTGTTATTTTTGTAAGACAAAATTCAAAATAATTTCTGTTTGTTACAGGTACTATAAATTGACCAAAGCCAAAGAAATCGATAAGCAGGTTAAAATCGATTTATCCTTTAAAATGACAAGAACACGATTGCGTCCGAGTGAAGTGTCAGTGCAGTGTTAGTTATCGACATCGAGTGAACCGTTTTATCGACATCATGGAGATGCACAATTCGACGCTGGCCACTACGTACCCGCGGGAGGCCACTGTGATGGCCGCTGTCTGCGCTTGCATTTTTAGTTTAGTCGGTGTAGTAGGTAAGTTTATTAATTCTGTCTTTTCTATTCCATCCTTCCTCTTCTTTCCCATTCTTACTCACTCGTCCAGGGACTGGTGACAAACGCTAGTTCAAAAATGTATGGAAATGACTGACTATGAATTTATGGGGGCCTTGAAGTAATATGTATGTCTTGGATCTGTCTTGGTTATTGTACTTATTGACTGGTGTGGCGACATCGCACACTACGTCATACGATGACCTCACGACAAAAACCTGAATCACGCTATCGGAGTTCTCTGTATCGTTAGCATATATACAAGTTCCGACTACCAACTGTCGGAACTCGGCCGCTCCCCAGGCATTACACCTCGCCTAGCAGGAGATCTCCCCTTTGCTAGACTGGTATTAATACTTTTCATACGGTCCCATTTTTTCTGAAGAATACTTTTTGAGTTATTACTTCTATTGCGTATTTATTTCACTATGACTATGTTGATGAATTTCTCATTTGTTATTAGTTTTCGCCCGCGGCTTCGCCCGCGTGGGTACGTTGATAAATAGAAGCCTTTGTGTTATTCCAGAGTATAGTATATCTCTATGAAAAATCCCATCCAGATCGGTTGAGTACTTGTTGCGTGAAGGAGTAACAAATATCCTTCCATCCTCACAAATTTTCGCATTTATAATATTAATAGGTACTTGTCAAGGTAATTATTTATTTTTAATTCGGTTATTTTTAAATATGAATACGTTACTAATAACACAAAACTGAAACTATCGATTCGGCCTAGCGTTACAAAAACACCTCACTAAAATAGTAACATCTATTCGTACACAGTTCATACATTAAAAAGTATTCGATATTTAAAACGTTGTTTAAATATAACCAAACGGTTATCGTACGTTCGGGTTAATCTCTGTTTACTGAATCGATTAACAAATATAATTGGCCTAAAAATGACGTGACGAGTATCAGTTGACTTTGAACTAGATAAAATAAAATTCGGTACTAACTAGAGATGTACCGACTATGACTGGCCGACTAGCCGACTAATCGGCTATGAAGAGGCCGACTAATAGGCCAAGCCGACTTATCGGCCAGGCCGACTAACCGGCCAAGCCGACTACAGCAATGCCATATTATTATAGAAATTATTTTTACTAAATCGTATTGGTTTTACATTTCAAAATGTATAAGACTGAATATAAAATAATACAGTTTACAAGTAATCTATTTGCTATATGTATACATATTTAAAAACAATTTTGTTTGTGAGTTTGTTTGTCCTTTATAGTCTCTGAAATGGTAGGACTGGAGCACTGATATCTTCAGCAACTTTGTGCAGAATTCTCTGGAAAATTATATCTAACGGACACATGGTTGATGAGTCGAAACGTAGTTACGCGCGTCGGGTACAGATAGTATAATTATAAAACAAAACACCCGACTGCGATAATAATTAGTATGCTTTTTGACTATTTGTTAAAACACTAATATAATATTATATGATATATATATATACACATATATATGTATTTTTGAAATGATCTCTCCACAATCTTTCTATTGATACCCATATTTCTAAAATAGGAAAAAAACCAAACCTATTCTTCATTTGCAGACGCCATTCTAAAACTTTATATCAGTGGTACTACCTTATTGTAACGGTGACTTTATGATAAAATTTCTGTCCACTCATGGACGATAATTGATAATTTTATTATATTTATACAACAAGTACAATAAAAAATGAATAAATCCATAATTTTTTTATGTTTTACGGATATGTTCGCGGACCACTTCGGGTCCTTCCCAGGACCACTAGTGGTCCGCGGACCACCGGTTAAGAACCACTGCCTTATATTCTATGTCACTACATCAATAATTCTGACAAATTCAAAGACTTCATATGTCAAAACCCGTCCAACCGTGTGGGCTGTAGTGCTTGGCAAATCAATGGATATATTTACATACAAACCAACATACATACATACATTAGAAACACATTACCCTACTGAAGCAGTCGAGTACTAAAGAATCAAATGTACTTAATTCCCCCTACATACATTTTATGAATTAATTTTACATACTAAGTATCTATATTTTGTGTTAGTAAGGGAAATAACACTATGTAAAAAATGTTATGTTTATTCATATTTTTATAGGACAATGTATTAATATAATCTGATAACATTTTTAAATAAAAATTAAGTAAAAAAAAATTATAATTTGTACACCGAACCTACCTCTGCAAATTGTTTCTCCAGTTGCAGGACTGCTGGAAGAAATTTCTGAAGAAATAACCTGTACCTTTGTACCTATTTTCTTACTTAGCAATTACCTATTTTATTTCCTATGTGTACATAAATAGAATAAAATAAATAAAAATAGTGTAAATAAATAGAAATAAACACAAAAGAGGCCGACTAGTCGGCGCTTTTTGCCGACACATCCCTGGTACAAAGTTATATGACGCATGTTAGTTCCAGCAATTGAGTGGCTTTCATCCTTTGATGGCTCACGATCACGGGTGCCTGCTCATACTGCAGAGGCCACGTTGCTCCAGTGCGGTTTGGTGAAGGGGTGGCCAACCAAAGTGCTTGAAGTCTTTATACCAACCAAAGGCCTCTGTAGATTAACGATTGCTATCTAACGACAACAACCGAAACCGACGGCTTTACGTGCCCTCTAAAGCACGAAAGTATTCAGAAAATGTTTGCCACTAGCGGTACATCCTACCGCGCCCGCTGTTGCTTAGTTTTTTCTACCGGTTACAGTCAAAACATACCGCTATGAATGCTAGTAAACTATGGTACGGATAATACGAATGTTAGTTCCAAGAGTTGAGTAATACTTGTAAATACGTAATTGACTGCATCTTAAGTCTTGTGGTAAAACATCAGACCAATAGATCTATTAGACATAGTGATGTACCGACTTAATGAAGTTAAGTGTGCTTTTGATGAAATAAATAGTTTTCTTTTCATTTCATTAATAGTTTCATCCTCATCATCAATGCAACATTCACTGTCCCACTGCTGGGCTCTGGTCTCCACTCCGACATTGAGAAGGGACTATAATTAGAGTATATCAATAATAATTACATTAATGCCGGATTCCCACGAAGCGCAAGCTAGAGTGTGGTAGCGCAGAAGACCGTAGCATTACATAGCTTCGGAACATAAACGCGACAAATTATATTGCACTTTATTCATGTAAGTAATAGAGTTCAAATTAGCTTACATATCATAAGGGAACATTTAAGTAATAAAAATTTTTTTGAAAATTTTTTAACCTTACTTCCCCTATATACTCGTAACTTGCTGCACCATTCCACCCTTCCTAAACGTAACATAACGACAAATAATTCATTCATCATTACTTAAAAGTCACAATAATATTGCGCAAATTATCGTAAAGTCCCTAAAATTCCCCTATTAGTAAAAAAAACTATCACGTATAAAAAAAAAATCAAAGGTACCAAACCTCCCCCTTGTTCGAAACCGCTTATAACGCCAACAATAAGACACCCTCTCAAATTCAAAAACACACCAAGTATCACAGAGGTGCGGCGCACTCATCCGCTCCACAACCCGTGGGAATCCATCTTTACCCAGTGCCGTATATTCTGCTCTAGTAATTTTCGCGGTAAAAAACCGGGTGCGATATATATTTTACATAAACTGTTTACTCTGCTCGAGATCTAAGCGTTTCTCAGCTATCGACAGTACTGTGCCGTTCTGATTACAACACGAATACGAGAAAAAAGTAAGTTTATGAACGTCCTTCAATGTTTTCTTTGCGGTTTTAATGATCTCGCAATCATTGTAACGTTCTATTTTCAAAATACTGGAAGCTCCAATGATATGGCTGTAGTGATATTAAAAGTAGATAATTGCGAAAAGCGCGCCAAAATTGTTCTCGCCAAACTGTCTGAGTTCTGGTACTTATCATTAGTCTGCCAGTGGTGCTCGAGGAGACAAGTTAAGTCTGTCGAAAAATGCCAAATCACATATTTGCACAGAGTAAAAACTATAAGAGTAAAATAGAAAAAAATAATATACCACATGTAAATAAAAAAATGGTCATATTAACATTCCATGAATTATTATAGTATTATATTAAATATTAAAATAAAATTAAAATATTGAATTTAAATAAAATAAATAGTTATCCATAAGTGTTATAGGACGGAAAATCGAATGACGTTTGACGTAAGTTTTACAAAATGGCGTCCCAAAACAGATCAAAAACAGAAGCGTCAAATGTATGGAGGTGACATATCTATGTTTATTTACAATTGTTTTAAGAGTGCCTATCGGTACTGGGAATACATGACCAGATCGTAACCAGTGCTTCCTCATTGCGTTTTAGCATGGTGATGTGATGTTGGTACGAAGTAATAGATACGTTTTCACCCGCTTTTTTTCAATTGTAGTCCTCATTTGACAGCGTACGTCACGTGTTCGTGACGTGTGGTTCATTGGTCACTTACACTAATATTTATGTCATAAGTAGGACCAAACTGAGCTAATCAAGGATGTAATACGTCTATGGAAGCGATCATAGTTGGATTGGTGGTGTCTCCGCTAGGGTTGTCACCTTTTTTTCTTGCAAATTAAATATATTGTGTAGTAAAGGTAAGACAAAATAGTACGTGTTTTGAAAATAAAGGACAATTTTTATGTTTTTTGTAAGTTTTATAACTTTTTAATAGTAATTAGAATAATAGTAAACAGTAATTAATATTAACAAATCGAAATTTTAGATTAAGAGCATTTGAGTGTAGCTGGCGATCCATCGACGTTAATCGATAATGTATAAGTAAAGTTTCATAAAATTAAGCGAAATAAAATATTTTAGGTAATTTATTGTGCTCATAAAGTATAGAGAATAATTACCCGAAATATCGTACAATACTTGATATTTATCAAGTAGGTAGTTTGTATTGTAAAATTTTGACTTTTGTTAAGTAAGCTTTTGGTTCCTAAGACGAAATAAACAGGTTTCATTTCATTACCATCAGTGATAGCCTAGTGGTTTCAAAGTTGATTTCTTGAACGGGAGGTCCTGAGTTCAAATCCTGCACGCACGTCTAATTTTGAAAATTATGTGCGTATCAGAAGTTGATTTTCACTTGCTACGGTGAAGTAAAACATCGTGAGGAAACCTGTGAGTCCTCCATAAAAGTTCTCGAAAGTGTGTGTCCACCAATCCGCACTTGGCCAGCGTGGCGGATCTGTACCACTCATATTGTGAGTATAGACCGGAGCTCAGTAGTGGGACAGTTGTTGCAATGATGAACGTACAAACTTACTCGTAATTATAAGGTATGAGTGACAGCCCTAGTCTCCGCCTTCCCGGTTCCAGTCTCAAAGTGTGTACGAGTGTCGAAGTTGTGAGAAGAGAGCCAATGTCAACTGTGGGACCGTTATAATTTGCAATGATTTTACTTTTATTTCGTTCTTTTTAATTTTTTTAAATTAATTTCTTAATTAATGTCGGGAATTTCTGATCTTATCTATTGATTTGGTTTCTAGGCATTTGGCTTCTAAGACGAATCAAATAGTTTTCATTTCGTTTTGTTTCACAAATGTTACAGGGTATTGGTGCCACATATCGTGTTTTCGGATTCACAGGGAACGCCAAGTTGTATCGTGTAATCAGCCTGTGTGAGCCGCACCGCAATGGCCGCAGGGTTGCCGATCCCTGACGTACTACGGTGATCAGATATGTAATAGCAGCGGCCCATTGTCGTGTTATGCCATCTCATAAACAAACCTTTCTTCGCGTTCCTCGAATGGATCCAGTCCCGATAAACAAATTCCATCATCAGCAATACGATACTTGCTGTAGAAGCTCCACAGCACATGAGACATCTGTCACACGCAGAGTATTTAATGGTTACTTAACTTGCTCTTTAGGGTGTAATTTACTGACGCACACAGGAATTGAATTTTTTTTATCGTCTTACTGTCTTTTTTACTGTTTTTTTTACTGACCTATTGATATTTTTATAATTTAACGGTCTCATTGTTTTACAAATTGTTTGGTACCATGTTACCCAAAGTACAGTGGACACCGCAAACATGATCTGTCTGTGGTCACTGTTTCCTACATTCCTGTTAGCAATCGATTTTTTTTGTAATAGAAAAAAGTTGGGCGTCTCATCCAAATGAAGCTACTCACGGAAAATTAGCGTGATTATTTATCTTGAATTTCCCTGCGCATGTGGATTGGTTTTTATATATTTTTGGGAGTTTCTAGAAGTATATATATCGCTTGCTTGTAGCAACGCGTTGTTGACAGCCTGGTGCTTATAATTTTTGACACATGTCCCCTATAAATGCTTGTATTTGTCACATCTGTCCTGTTCGGGTTATCGGCATCAAATCTATGTGTAAACAAACACACATGTCCACAACACTCAACATGTTATCATTAAACACAACCCATAATTATCCCACTAATGGATTCGCCTCTTCTCTCGATCTTCGACCAGTTAAATAGGTTCAGAACATTGTAACACACGCCTCGCCTCGTCCTTTATAATTCGTACCGCGAAGTGGAATAAGTTGCCCGCGTCGGTATTCCCGTTTTGTGCGCTTTAAAATCAAAGACTGCGTCGCCACTGACCATCAGGTTTCGTAGTCAAGCGCTACTTATTGAATAAAAAAAAAACAGTCAACCATCACGATTTAATTTCATTTCAAATGATAAGATAGCAAAAGTTAATAAGTTTATTAAAATATTTACAAGCAGAACCTTTAATTATAGAACTCTAATGAGAAAAACACATAATTTTATAACTATTGTTAACCGGTAAAATCCCTTGTCTGGAGACAAACCTGACGATAGAAATCGGGGACGTTTACGTGCCCTTCGAATCACGGAAGTGCTCCAGGAGTTTTGCCTGCCTGTCCCTTGGATTAAACGGGCTGTTTGCCAAGTGCCTAGTAAACTTGACTGCTACGCGAATATCGTGAATTTCATTCCCACCAAGGACTTACTTTTCAGTGATGGATAGAGAAGCATTTGTTCTGTGAGTCTGGGTGTAAATATATAAATCATGTAAATATATATATATATGTAAATATATAATATATGTATATGGTTGTATGTCAGTTGTTTGTATGTTAGTTAACACTTAGCATGGGATCGTATGGCCGTGTGTGTGTTATCCTAAAACATTTTTTCATTTATTAATCTCGATCCGCAAGTTCTATAATTAGGGTTGCTACCTTTTTTTTGTTTGAATATAGTATTAATAAAAAAAGACCGTTAAAGGATAGTACACTTTATAAAATATAATACTTTATGGTGAGAATAAAATAATAATTACAGTTTTAATTACATGTTTTTTTTTAAATATTTTTTTTGTTTCACGCACACGCACATTTCGGTAGTCGAACGAAACGCGCGTTAAAAAATTGTGGAATTAGTGTTGCAAAATATAACTACATATATAATATAGATATATTTAAGAAGCATATTAAATCAAGATTAGTAAAAAATGAATATTATAGTGTCAATGATTGTATTAATGACCAGGATTCCTGGACGGAATTGACATGCGCAACCGGTTCCATTCAAGCTTGATTCTAAATATTTTGTAATTGGTTTTGCATAGTTTTCAAGAGATGTGCTGAGGAGTTTCTTTCGGTGTTTCATCACCTCTTTATTATGGCACATTCCAAAAAGTGACGTTCATAAGTGTATTGAAAATACCTGGAATAAATAATATTTGACTTTTGAATACGATTGGCAACCCTGGCTACTTGTATAATTGCCGCTTGTTTTAGTTTTTTTTACCTAGAATAAGTTAATGCTGGGCATTGATCCCACCTGATGGAAAGTGGCGATGATGTCTAAGATCTTGGATGCCATAACTTAGTAAATGCCTATTCACTGTTGAAGACTCCTATATCATACGAGGGTAGCAACACCGACGCAGGCAGGTTATTCCAATCCTTTGCAGTACGCTTAATAAACGACGAGGAAAACCGTGTCGTTTCGAACCGGCGGGATGTTCACAAAGTAAGGATGGATACCGGCCGTACGCCGAGGTGTTCGATGGAGGAAGGGGGATGGATGGAGGAATAATTTCGAACAAATCCTGCGCATACTCCAAAATGTACCCTAAAGAAAACCGAGTGGCTGCAAAGAAACTGATCATAAAGTATCTTTAGTTCTTCCCAAATTATTACCTGACATTATAATCTTAAGATGGGCTAGTTTATGGTACTATTTTTAGATTTTTATATTTCGAATGCATTATTATAACAGAATCTAATTTTAGATTTGTTGTAGAATATTACACCGTGGCGCGAGATACAAT
>DWJZ01004852.1:0-14818 GCA_018249125.1 Asbolis capucinus
GTTTTAAACTACGACTATGCCAAGTTCCATCTAAAACTGTCCAGCAGTTTTTGCGTGAAGCTCGAATGGACAGACAGGCAATAAATCCAGAAAAAAATATTTTGGTCTCTATATCGATAACAAAGCCTTTCTGCATCAAATTTTTCAAAAAATACTTAATGTACAGAATTGACCCCGTTTCAGTTTTTTTATTAGTATAAAATATAATTCTGATACAATTATTCAAATAACCATATGAATATCTTAGAACACAAGTCACAGCCTATTTTAACTGGAATGGAACAGCGTGGTACGCTCCAATTCCCGCCAGATGGAAAGAGGTCTTTCCAACTCGTGTGCTGTCGTAATGCTATTACTGACGTATATCTTTTTATATATACTGCCACAGCATTATTTGTGATGTGAATAATCACGAACATCTCGTAAAATTGAACGTCTTCCATGCACAGGAATCGATCGGTTACAATTACAATGTTATTAAATTTATAGAATTGTATTAAGCAAGAGTACAGTCTCTAGTGGATCTGGTAGCTAAAGAATGGATGTTATTAACAATCATTGTTATATGTTATATAACAAGCGTGTGTAACAAATGTTTTGTTCTCCAACATTGTTATGACATCGATATGAGTTCATGCTTCATTATGAAATGTACTCCATTCATTAATTATGATGTTCGAATCAAAAGGATAAAACAATTAGTGATGTAACTATTTTGATATCAAAAGACATCAAGTGCGTAGTTATTGTTACCTAGATGAGCGCGAAAAGGCTATGAAGGAGAAAATCTATGTTGATAATAAGGTTTCAGTACCACAATAGAATTGTTTCAATCCATAATGGCCCATTACAGAACATAGGTTGACAGGCCGGTTGGTCTAGTGGTTAGTGAACCTGACTATTACACCGGAGGTCGTGGGTTCGATTCCCAGCCAGGTCAAACTTTTCTGTGATGAGCAGGAATGTTTGTTTTGTGTGTCTGGGTGTGTAATAGAAATATGTATTTAAGTATATATTTAAAAGTATATATGTATGTTTACCAGTTGTCTGATCACCATAGCACAAGCTAATGCTTAGTTTGGGGTCAGATGGCCGTGTGTGAGTTGTCCAAAGATATTTATATTTATAAGTGGCCCATTTGCTAGTAAGCTAGAACTTAAATATTAAGCATTTTCAAGTACCGCTTTCTTGACCGATAACATCGTCTTAACGTCCAGTGGCCCTAAATAAATGTTGTATCTAAAATAAATATTGAAAATAAACACACCTATTAAAATAACATGTTGGAAAAAATAACTTGTAAGTATTTTTTACCTATGTAAAACATGTCTAATTATCTGTGCCTCCCAATTGTCTATGACATGTCGGTAATCTATTCCCTAACTTTTTAAATTAAATTTCGTTCCGATAGCTCTCCATGTTATTTCCGACCATAAAAATCTTATTACAAGCTTTTATTTAAATTGTAGTGTATATTAGTTTAAAAGTATATTTGTATGTTACAGGTCAAATCTTGCAAGCTTAATTAGACCCACTTCCTCTTACACTACGGATCTGAAATTTTACATAAAGTTTCTCCCTATCACAAAGTTTTTTCGTATTAACACTCTATAATTAAATCTTGTGTTTTTAAATATTTTAATAAATCTTATTTTTCCTTTAATTTTTTCAGTTTCAATAAAAAGTTCAAATTGCCATTCAGGTAATCCTATATAACTCCTAAAATGCAAATCTCTTACAATCTTTATCGTTAATATCCCACCGGTCCGAATGTTTCGGTTCTCGACGTCTTTCTTTATCCGTAAAGCAAAATAATGGAATAATCTGCCTGCGTCGGTGCTCCCGTCCACGTATGACGTAGGAGCCTTCAAGAGTAGAGTGAATAGGCATTTACTAAATTAGTGTTTCCAACATCTTAGACATCATCGCCACTTACCATCAGGTGGGATCTGTGTCAAGCATTAACTTATTGTAGTTAAAAAAATCTTACGGCTCAAGCCGTCTAGTATGAACGGTACTAAGTTATAACTTAATAATGGGCATGTTTGACCAAGGTGTCTGGTCAACCTGGAAAGTGAAATATTTTTGTATGTAAACCTATATTTTTTTATGAAAAAAACCAAAATCTTTTTTTTTTTTAACAGGAAGTGAAAGTGAGCAGTCCAGACTACACTAACATCCAGAACACAGACAACGTGCTGAACGACTTCCTGCTGCGCATCGAGCACTACAAGGAAAAGTACGAGCCGCTCGACGAGGCTCTGGAGTCCGACTACAGCTTCATGAAGATATATGACACTGGCGAGAAGGTTAACATTGATTTAATGTCGCACTCAGAGTCGTTAATGGTTACATAAATCACTCCTTAGTACTTTATTCTAAAGAGCGATTTAAGTGCGTCAGTTAGACGTCTAAGCACTGCTCTTTAGTGGACTTTCTGTCAAAACATTAGTCTAATCAACCTTATATGTTTAATATAAGCCCTATTGTGACGGATACTGGCGGTTTTTTTTTGTTTCTTTTTATTACTGGACCTTTCCGAAAATGTTGTCGATAAAAGGCTACATCATTTTTCTACCGCACTTAATCTGATTGTTTTGAAAATAGAAAATCACTTCATTAGGAGTCTAGAACCATTTTCTTTTGTCACAAATATTTTATTAGTTGACTGGCAACGCGTTAGGGACACTCAAGGCTCTGAACACTAAAATTAAATATATATATATGTTGTATCACACATTGTTCCAGGTGGTAGTGCACAAGCATGAAGGACACATTCAAAGTCGGATCGTGTACTACCTGATGAACATACATATCGTGCCGAGGACGATCTACCTTACTAGGGTGAGTCACCACATAGGCATAGCCGACAAACGAGCAGACTAGACATGGCGGTAAATAACAAATACATCATACACAAAACAACTCTCAAGCCTAATACTCCATTCTTGGATATTCCAATAATTCGTGTGAACTATCCCGTTTTTCGTAGATTGACATAAACACACAGAGAGACACACATGCACACACCCAGACACATACAGAAGCACACAGACAATAATTTTCTTGTTGTATAATAAAGAGCTATCTATTTAAATTCACAAAACTCGACTCGCATCCAGCACGGCGAAAGCCTCCACAACCTGGTGGGACGTATCGGCGGCGACAGTTCCCTCTCAGAGCGCGGCACGCAATATGCGTGCGCGCTCGCCCAGTACATCGAGCGGCAGCGCATCCCTGGCTTGCGCGTCTGGAGCTCGTGGATGCGCCGCGCGATACAAACGGTCAAGGACGTGCGCGCGCCGCAGGAGCGCTGGAAGGCGCTCAATGAGATCGATGCGGTAAGTACAGGAATACGAAATACCGGTATCGATATTTATAATGTATAAACTAGTTGTAACACGTATTTAGAATCGGTTTAAACTATACAAAATTATCGGCAATATAGTTATTCCAAATACCAGTATCTAACAAACCGGTATTTAGTATAACATGCGTAAAATAGATGTCAACTATACTTACCGATATACCGAATATCGATATCAAAGTAATTAATACAACACGCTTGAAATTGTTTTCAACTATACTTAAATTATTACTGATAAGTTTACTAATAATATCAGGTATAACATTTTACATCGACCATATATTATCATAGCCATCTTTTGTCACCCCCTCGTCATCTGTAGCTGCTGTTCTTTTACTCAATTAACAAAAACTTTGTTATCCACAGGGCATATGCGAAGAGATGACATACGCAGAGATCCAACAGAAGTACCCCTCAGACTTCAATGCTCGCGATGCTAACAAGTTCGCGTACAGATACCCGCGGGGGGAGAGCTACGAGGACCTGGTGGCGCGGCTGGAGCCCGTCATTATGGAGCTGGAGCGGCAGGGGAACGTGCTGGTGGTCTCCCACCAGGCGGTCATGAGGTGTCTGCTCGCGTATTTCTTGGATAAGTCTGCTGGTGAGTTTGTTTGCTGGTGATATGGTGTGCTAATAAGTTGGGAGTCGGCTGGTGAGTTGTGAGGAAGAAGAAAAGAGAGAAAAAAAAGGGAAGAATACTAGAATTTTACAGTTCCTTACTCACAGGGTAGAAACAATCTTCTATTTAAACATGATGATTTACTCCTAAGCTCTTCTCTCACCTCAAAATGAGGAAATGTCTTACTCCACCACAAGCGGCCTGCTGTAGTTTAGTGTCCAACCCTCGCAGGACCAAACCTCAACAACTAGACCCAGGTTTCCGCTGAGTAGGCCTCTAAGGCCCAGGCCTTACTCTAGAGTTCTGCTCCGATGTTGATATATGTATTATTGGTGCTTGTGTTTATTTCCAGAGGAGCTGCCGTACCTGCACGTGCCGCTGCACACGGTGATCAAGCTGACGCCGGTCGCGTACGGATGCCGCGAGGAGCACATCAAGCTGTCCGTGCCCGCCGTCGACACGCACCGTCCCAAGCCTTCTGTGAGTACAGATAAACATAGAGAGAGAGACACAAATATAGAGAGAGAAAAGGACACAGACACGCAGGGGGAGGGAGAGATAGAGATGGAGAGACACACGCTCACAGACATAAAGAGCGACAGAAACAACAAAGAGACTTGCGGGCTATTTCAAACTTACACGCACATATTACAAATAACACAAGCGGACATTCACACTAAAACTACAAAAATAATTAAAGACATAGTATATCTAGCTTAAAAATGCACCTGAACGACAATACACATACATAACATGGCGTTCTGTGGCGCGAAAGTTATTGTAAAAGAATACGAGAGATATATTGACACATCTTGTGTATGTAGCTGACGACCTTGAGGTGCATTTTTACACTCGATAGACGATATACTAACGAATAGGAAAAGATGCTCATACATACATCCAAAAAGCACGTGCACGCATGTACCAAGCCTGATAGTTAAATGAATATTAGGATTTTTCTATATTTTTCGTCGGCACTGTATAATATTAATTTGAACCAATCTGTAATTTTAAATTATGTAAGTACTGATGTTATAAATTGACCTATTTGTCGCTGTCGCTTATTGTACCAATCTTTTCCAGTTGTAATCAGTACATTAAAACAAATCTGTAACTGATGGCTGTTTATACATTGAATATTTGAGATAATCTGGAAAGGCGTTTAGCAAAAATAGAATGCGAGTTTATCTGTGCTTTTATTTTATTGCACACATAAATTGCGGGTTTCAAATCAAATTTATGAATGTATTAATTTATGAATTTATAATACATAAAACATAATATATACATAAATTTATAATACATAAATATACATACTGATAAATTTGAATTACCATCGACGACGGAGAAGTAAGGTCGTAAGTCTTATGGATTACGCTATAAAGTTACACCCTTATTGTTTTACGTACCAGAGCGAAACCCATGTGAGGTACTCCAAAGAGTTAATCCCGTATTCTTTTCCGTACAAGGCCAAACTATCACGAGTTTAAAGAAACGCCCTTATTGGTTTTCGTCGTCGATACCATGTTTTATGAAAATCGGTTCAAAAAAAATATTTAAAGAATCTACGGTCCTTAGCTATACCAAAGCAAGGGTAATCACATACTAAATAATTCCTTAAAACACACTGAACCGCTGACTTGTTGCATATCATAAGTGTTAAGTATACGGCAATATCTTGAAATCGGGTCATCTGCCCTGTAAGATCAAATTATGATAGTGTTGTGTACCTACTTATATTGTCAGGATTATATATCGTTTATTTCTTCATTAACTCGATTCTCGACTCGGCAAGTAATAGATGTAATTTAAATGTCTTCTATAGGCTTGTTTAAAAATATATATGTTTTGATTCTTCTATAATATTTAAAATTAATTTTAATTGATCAGTCAAGTCACATCGAATATTCAAAATCTATTACCATATCATATCTTTTATTAAATTATAGAGAAAATAATGCAGAAAAAATGAGTCAAATTTCTTTCAAAAATAAGGCTTTATATTGATTACATATAACGGTTAATTTTATTTTGAGGTTTAAAATAATCAATGGCAAGTGTTGACAGAGAAACTCCAGACTGCAGAGTCAATACTAAAACTATTAAAATGAAACATAAAAAATGTGATAAGTTTGAACAGAATTGAACATCCCAATCTTAACACCTTTATTATTATAAGCTTTTATTTTTTGTGGATAAATTCAGCTTAAATAAATTATTTATATTGCTATTTTTATTTATTTATATTGTATTATACATTAATACGACGATAGCTTACACTGAAACATCAGACAGAACTTACATAAACATAAAATAAGAAAACAATTATAATAATTTAGCAAATTTAAGAAATAAATAAAAAAGAAACTTATTTTTAATTATTATACATCGTTATACGCATTGTAAAGATATCAGAATGACTATATGTTATAAAAATATATTTTATTAAGATATTTCAATTGACATAACCAATTATTTCTGACAGGACGACGAAGATGATGACTCTTCGGACGGAAACGTATGCAAATTGTGAATGTGGCCCTTGAGACCATCTGTGACATGTTGTTGGCAATCTGGTGACACCTTTATAATAACCGCTTCCATGCCTTCTACTATTGTCCCTTACAGGGTACAATTCTCATAAGACCTAAAGCCTTTAAGCAACAACGCTTGAAGTATTAGGTGACTACAATGATATTAAACATAGATATAATAAAAGCGCGACAAAATATTTCCTGACAAACTGCCTAAAGTCTGATACTTATATTTTAGTCTAACAATAGCATTGAATGAGAAAAGTCATGTTTAATGTGTCAAAAAATATGCCACATCAAAGTAAAAAAATGAGTATTAATGTAAGTAAACCACATTTAAAAAATATATTGAATTTATGAATTATTGTACCGTATAATCAATATTTAATTTTTTATATATAAAGCCAATTTTTAATTGGTCATGTGTCATACGTCACAGACTAATCTAAAGTATAATCGTTTGAAAAAATAGTATGACGTCTGACGTAAGTTTTACAACATGGCGTCCTAGAGCACATGAAAAACTGAAAGGGCAAATGTATGGAGGTGATATATCTATGTTTAAAATATCATTGGATGACTGAATTTTCTCTCTCTACTGTGCTTTAGAGGGCACTTAAAGCAGTCAGCCTCGGTTGTTGTCGTTAAATAGCACTCGGAGGCCTACGGGAAATATTTCGACATCTGCCCTGGCCACTAATCCTCCACCGATCCTGGAGCAGCCTGGTACAAATCTTATGGCTATACAATGTACATAATAATTTTACTATCTCAAATTGGATATTTTGATGTAATTTTATTTTTCTTTTTTTACGCGATATCTTCAATTTTTCCGCCTACCCTATTGGCTAAAATTGTCAGCTTTTTTTGGCATTGCTTTATTTTTCCAAATTTTTCTACTGTATTTACTGATTAAAAACCATTTTTTAATTATGTGAAGTTTTTTTTAGATCCTGATTGATATGAACATAGATTATTTTCAAAATTTGAATATATAAATGAAAAAAAAGGCCGTTAGGTACAGAGTAGCTTCACAGATTCTCGGAAGATTTTTTTATTGTTTTTGCCAATAACATGTCGCAGTTTATTTATGGTCGTTTTACGATAGTTTAGAGACCCCTAAGCATGATAACTGTCGCTCGTGTTGATAGAGGCCGAAGGAAATTTGTTTCGAAGCTAAGTTGAATTTTAATTCGTGGTGAAGGATTTGCAAGCTGTGGGCAACGCTGTGTATACAATTTTTATTTTGGTAACTGGCAAGAATGGGTTTAGATGTAAAAGTACAATAAAAAATATGGAATTTGACTTTATATAGAAATTTATTGTAAAATTATTTTAATTGGTTGTAATAGGTGAGTTTAAACTCAACTCGCACCTTATGTGATTTTTTTTCTCACGATGTGAACTAGGTCCCGGATTCCTAATCGGAGCTTTATTTTTGTGGCAGATGAATGTTTGTTTGTGGTGAGTAGGATAAGGATGGGTTCTCTATAATCATACTTCCAGAAGTGTAGACTTATTAGTAGGTGGGATAGCCTTTCGAGGGACCCGAGTTCGGCGGCCATATAAGACTCGACCACTTGTTGTTGAGTGCAGAGGCTCCCAAACTGTTTTTTTATACATCACTTTTAAATTTTATTGGCACTTTTATATTTGACAAGCCGGTTGGACAAGTGGTTAGTGAACCTGACTGCTACGCCGAAGGCGATTCCTACCCAGGTCAAACTTTTCTGTGATGAGCAGGAATGTTTGTTCTGCGTGTCTGGGTGCTATGATCTATATAAATATGTATTTAAATATATATATACATATATGTTTATCAGTTGCCTGATCACCATAGTACAAGCTAACGCTTAGTTTATGGTCAGATGGCCGTGCCTGAGTTGTGCAAAGATATTTATTATTTATATTATTGGCTTTTTCGGTGGACCACAGACTTCTACATCTCTACCAGATTCCCAAACCTCGAGATTGCTACAAATATATGATACACTAAGAACATTTCAAAATCCTTTTTAAACTCTCAGACTATCAAAAAACACCGAATCCTTTGAATTATTCCACCTCTCTTATTTTTTATTAATAAATGTACCTTATATTGGCCTATTTTGAAATGTTAAGATAAGCTAACATTTGTTCCTCAGAACCGAAATTAGACACATTGTCGCGAACCCCATTACAAACAGTGTATCTCAATTTTTTAATGCAACGTACGTAGAGTCCTTGGACCCCTGGGGGTTAATCTGAATCACTTTGGGAATCACTGGTTTATAGCATAAGGCAGATTTTCATACGAAGCAACTGGTTCGTTTTTTCGCTTCGCAATTATTAGTATTAATATAATATTGCTTGGTTTCATGGTTTTGTATTATTACGTAGCTCGGGTTTGCTTGGTGTTGGAAGAATTTTCTTAAGGAACTTATTTCGTATTACGAAGATCTTGTTTGTTTTTAAATTGTTAGGTATTTCAAAATAAAACTATCATTCTTTTGTTCGGAGCCGGCTTCAACAGATAAAATACCATCTCTTAGCGCAGTATTATTATATAAAGGTTTGACGTAACAGCAATCATAGCCCAGGTTTTTGGTCGTTGATCTCCAACGTGTAGCCTTGGTTCAAGAAGTTGATTATCACTTACTACGGTATACGAAAACATGGTGAGGAAATATGCACTTCTGAGAGTACCCCATAGAGTTTCCGGAAGTGTATGGAATCCGCACTTGGCCAGCGTGGTGGCTATGGCTTGTACCCCTCACATTGTGAGTGGAGACTCGAGCCCAGTAGTGGGGCAGTTTTGGGTTGCTATAACGATTGGACGTTCATAGCTCGGCGTATTGTGTCGGTACTAGGTGATCAAGAAACCTTAGCAACAGCGGGCGTGGTAGGTGGGTGACCGTTAGTGACTTCAATCTTTGAGCGCCTCGGCACTCTTCAGGGCACGTTATTATCCCTTGTTATCTTCTCGTATATCCTTCAGCTTATCTGGGTTCACAGGACTACTTGAGTAAACCAGTAGTCCATTCACCAACCTGAATTGTAGCAGCGTGGTGGAGTATATTCTAGAGCTCCTCAGTAAGAAGAGAGACTCGTGCTCGATAGTTGTCCATTACTCGAAAGAAGCAAAGAGATGTTACCATATTGAAAAGATTAATTACCTTATAATAACACTGCGCTAGGAGTTCGTGAGACGGCCTAAGTCGGACTTTACGAAATGTAATGTTACTTTTCAACTGGAGTTTTCAATAACTGTGTACATTATGCTTTGTTCCGGGTACTCACGATTTATGTTTCGCACCGATATTTCGACCCCGTTGCAGTTCAGCCGCGACCATGATGCATGCAACTGGGTCGAAATATCGGTGCGAAACATAAATCGTGAGTACCCGTAACGTAGCATAATGTTTGTTTTTTATTTGGATGTGTTTGTGTGGGATTTTACTTAGTGGGTTATCATTGGGTTTGGTTTATGTGTGAGTACTAGGTGTGTTTGTGTGTGTTCTATCGTGTGACCTGCACTACGATTTAAAATTTATACTGAGCTGTGTTAACCATCTCTTAGATTAAATTTAGTTTGATTGTGTTCACATAAACCTATCTGTCCCTGTCTTTTTTCATATTCTGTGTTGAAATATTTTATCTGTGACCTTCTTGTATGCATATAAAATATGTTATTATGTATAAAGAAATACGTAAAATATATATGTGGAGAATATTTCAATTTAAAATTGCGGGTAGTTTTAAAAATTCACTAAAGTTTCCCAAATTATTTGATATACCACATTTTTTCCTAATTAAACTAACTTTACAAAATACAAATGAAACTAACTAAACATTATAACTATTTACTTCATTGTAGGTGATACCAGCGCCCCCTATAAAGCCACCCGTCCCACCAGTCATCAACGGGGAAGCGAACGGCGACCAGGCAGAGGAAAAACACTAATCGCACCATCACCACCACCATGGGAGTAACGTCCAAGCTTATTATTATTTAATAAAATATCAACTTTACTTAAAGCAGTGGGTAGTTAAGAATTGGTACTCTATCGATCGTATCGAGTAATTGTTTAATCGAGTTTTTTCTCGATTTTTTCTTGAATTTTTGTCACAAATTGGTACCCTATTTGAAGAAATTAAAAAATAATAATCGTAGACGGCAATTTTGTCTCATACAAACAGAGCGGAAATGTACCCTCGAAAAAATTAAATTATATTAATAATTTGATCGGATTATTCTGATTTCTGATAATCCACTGCTACTTATGACCAATGGAATGACGAATATATAGCGTGGTATAAGCTGACTGCTTACGGTCTGTGAGTCGACGTATTTGAGACTGAGATAAGTGAGTTTAGACTTTTAAGTCAACGTTACAGTGTCATGAGGGGAAATGTCAAAAATACACATGAAATGAAATTTCATCCCATAGTGTCATCTTGCATCTGAGAGTGGTCCGCGGTCGCAAGGTCCGCAGTGAGATGGCAACGGTGACTTGCTGTGTTCTATGTTGCCAGTAAAAAAAATGTGCCACAGATCAATTCAGTGTAATGCGTAATTTTTTTTCAAGATATTGGGTTTAGATATTTGTAATAATACAATAACCTACTGTATATTTGTATACTCTTTCCTAATGAGATAATGATGAATAAAATAGCTGACAACACTGCGAGGTATTGATCAAAAAAACCACAGACAAAATATCAAATTGATGTAAAGAGAATTTTAATAACGCGTTGTAATTTTTTTTTATTCACGACATAACAAGCAAGTCCGTGATGGCACCGAATTAACTTGTTATCGCTGTAATTGATATTTTATTTTAATTTATAGTATTTTATATAGACATTTTGAAGGATTCTTGTTTTATATGTAAATTTCTAAATTAACGAACTTATTATATTTATCAGGGTTATATACGATATCACATGTTTATATACAATGTGTATACTATATACTATCGATAGTTGTAGCTTTGATATGTAATGTGCTGAAAAATTGTAAATAGTTCTTTGAAAATCGTCGTGGTTGATATTTGATGTCCAGTTATATGAATATTGTTTAGTGTACACTACAGTTCGTTTATCTCATCCGTACAAAACTTGTAAACAAACCAGTGGCTGACAGTGTGAAAGTTTTGTTATAAAACTGTCACATTACATGTTACACACTAATATCTTGGGCCGTAACAACTTTTGAATGTTACATTTCGCGAATTTTGTAAAACTAACGATAAAATACGTAAATATTATCTTTTAAAGTACTTTGGTGTAAAAATTGTTTACATGATATGTACGGTTGAGAAAGACGAGCTATACATACCCTACTAGTCGCCACATGTAATATAATAACATTCGATTATCAAAAATATCTGTCAAAGCGGAGGTAAGAGACGGGGGGGAAAAATTATGCACCGTGATTGGTTGAATCCTGTCACAACTATTGGTCGGTGCATCGCGCGCGTCATCTTTATATTAAATTGCCGCAACCGCCGTATAAGGTTGATTGGTCTAATGTTTTGGCAGAAAAATGATTCCTAGAGCAGTCTAGTAGGTTATGTAGTAGCTATAGAACGCTGTGCGTTAATTTCATTCGTGTTATATTGTCTTCACTGATTTCTATAATATAAATGAATGATAAAGATGACTTATTACAATTTTCCATTCAGAATTTCGTCGTTTTGCAGTAGAAATGAATTCGTATAGTACATTTATCATTATTAAACTGAAATGAGCATTTAATAAACTATACTAGAAAATTCGATCTAGATTTTTTCCATACAAACTTATTAATTTTGTTTCTCTGTATCCCTGCACCCCGAGCTCAGAGCGCAAAAATCTGTGTTTTCAATTTAAAACAGTCAACGGGTATTTAAAATATTTAATATTATAGATATCAGTGTATTGTAGTGATATTCCTAGTATACCTTATACATTTAATTTGTAATGTTGTAAAACTTCGTAGTTTAAGTATTAAATAATTTGTAACGCATGACAAATTTCTGTGGTTATTTTTTTTTGAGCCAAAGGCTAGTAAGTAAGCCATGTAAACATTTTTTCTTCAAGTTTATTTAATTTAAATTATGCCTTCAAAGAAGACTTTTTGGGGACTTGACATGTGTGTAACGACCCTAACTTCGCCGCGAAGCCGGACCGTGCGACCGCGCCCTTATATATTTTTATATAATCTATCTCGTTTTGTCTATTCTCCTGTCACTATCATATTTATAAATATGTAACTATATTATAGATTAATAAGGATTTTTACAAAGTGGCTATAATGTTAGTTTAATATTATTGTAATTTGTTAATTTAATTTTTTAAATTATAAGTTTATTGTAAGCGGGTGTATTCGTTTTATTTTTTGAATTCCCTATCTGTACTCTTTACTTAATGGCTTTATGAATATATCCCATTTATATTGTAAATGCGGAAGTTTCTGAGGATGGATGGATGTTGATTCCTTTTTTATGCAAATATTAAACGGATCTGAAGGAAATTTGGCACAGAGATATGTTGGAATAACAACATAGGTTTCTTTTTATCAACGTACCTACCGTAGCTTATACACCCGGCTCATACGTACAGGTTTCCTGACACCAGTGCTGTGACCTACACATGAGCGGAGAATAAATATTCATCTGCCCTGGTCGAAAATCATACCCAAAATATCTTACTTCAAAGGCAGGTTCACTACTTATTAAGCCATAATTACAACCTACTACTGGGCTTCATTCTACCCCCACATTGTGAAAGGTATAGGCCATAGTCTCCCACGCTGGTCATGAGCAGGTTTATAGAAAATCTAGAAGTCAAATTCTTCACGATTATTCCCTTCACTAAATAATAAATAACTTCTGATACGTACATTAGAGCGGCGGAGTTGAACCCAGGACATTCCGTTCAATAGACAAAATTTCAAACCATAAGGTCGTCTTCTACACAGGTATCTGTATAAACTTAACTTAAAAACAACTTTTTATGATAAACATTCTGAATACAATTTGTATACTGAAATATTTTCAATACATGTTACTCAACCGTAACCAAGAGCTATAGATTTATATTTTTATGTTAAAATAAATAAATATTTTTGGACAACTCACACACGGTCATCTGACCCCAAACTAAGCGTTAGCTTGTACTATGGTGATCATATAACTGATAGACATACATATATACTTTTAAATACATACTTAAATAGATATTTCTATTTAACACCCAGACACACAAAACAAACATTCCTGCTCATCACAGAAAATTTTGACCTGGGTGGGAATCGAACCCACAACCTCCGGTGTAGTAGTCAGGTTCACTAACCACTAGACCAACTGGCCTGTCATTTAGCGATGTAATATGAGTACGTAGATATAAAATATTATATCTTTCTTTTCCTACCAATATTATAAATGTGAAAGTAAGGGTGGATGGATGCATGAAAAAATGGATGGACGGAGACGGTCGTTTGTTACTTATTCATGCAAAAATAACTGAACAGGTCAGAATGAAATTACAGATACATCAAATAGATCAGGTACAGATCAGGTATGTTTGGTCTGTTTGGTAGTATAGTCTGGGATAGTAAAATGATTACTTTTTATCAACATAACACGAGGGCAAAGCGGCAAAGTTTTGAAATAAATGTGACGACACAAAATTTCCTTGTCACACAATGTCATAATTCGTCGTGTGTCGTCGTATGTCACCCCAACGTGGAGTTTAATTTATGTATCTCTTAACCGATATTTGGCTTGGCTAGTAACCCCTCAACACTGGTAGAAGCTATTGGCCTTTTCACGAGACTCGACTCGTTAACGGCTTTTAGCAAGAACCAGACAATAAACTATTGCAGATCGCTAAAAGACGGTAACAAATGAAAATGGCACCGCTACCGCTTAATTGGGCGCCATTATATAAATAGCAATAGAAACACTGTTAATCTTCATTTAAAGCGGTAGCGATCTTCATTTAAAGCAAGGATAATCTTCATTTAAAGTAAGAGCAGTACATTTACAATGATAACGTAATGGCGGCCACGCCACCTACCGTCGGTATACGTATCTGTTTTTACTTCGCGATAACAGCTGTTACGCCGATATTGGACGAATGTGGCAGATAGTGTTTGATGAAATGATCTTATATATTTAATCTATAGTCTATTTTATTCATTTTGTTCTATTTTGTATGTACTCAAAATATGGCCTATGTCAGGGGTTAGCAACCTTTTGAATGAAAGGGCCAATTTTAAATTTGATTTTTGCTAGAGGGCTGCACATAGTTTATCATTTTTTATACTTAATT
>DWJZ01004853.1:0-14816 GCA_018249125.1 Asbolis capucinus
CTCTCCGGCGGGGAATCGAACCCCGGTCTCCCGCGTGACAGGCGGGGATACTGACCACTATACTACCGAAGACTTATCAGTTCGGTTGAAATTGTTCAATAGTTGATAAAATTATTTATGTTAAAATGATTTGTATAAAAAATAATTATAATTCTATGCTGAACACAATATTCCGTGAAATACTGACCATAAAAAGTGCGTTTAATAATTTTCTTTTCACTTTTAGATAGCTGACAAATGAGTAAATTATACTAGTAACTTGACCGACGCCACCCGTGAATATCAATAAAAAACATATCAACAAAGCGTTACCAGTAAAAATCGAAGCGAAGTAACCGACTACAGATTCTTTAATCCAATCGAAATAGCTGATCAAAACTTACTAAGTTGTCGACCTTGCCCTAGTAGCGAGAAGTAGCAACTTACGCCACACTTGACTTTATAATGACTATCATCTTTATATGAAGAAAAAATATTACTGATAGAAATAAATAAAAAAAGTAAAAAAAAATATATCTTAATTAAGAGACACTACCAGAATAGGTAAAAGTTGTAATGCTTTGTAGGTTTGTATGTTTATATTCAATTTTAATTCTAATCAATAATAATTTAACTAGTTAATAATGTAATAATTGGAAAATATTGATCGGACTCAACATTTCTTGGCAGACATCAGGGCTAATGAAACCTATTAGCTAACCTGCTGTATATTAAAAATAATTTTTAATAAATATAGATAATTCGCAGTATAATTAGTATAAGTAATTAGCAGTGCTATTTTTCCTCGAAGTGGCTGTAATTAGAACCTGTTAGTATCAAAAATATGTAACATTGTATCTAAATGTATCTTTTCTATCTAAATTATTTAGGTCAAAGATACACAGCGATTTATAAGGCCTAGAAGATAACGTACTATACGTCATTAGTGTTAAAGTAAAAAAATGATCTAAGATATTGTAGTATTTTTATAAACCTCTTCTGACTCTTAAGAAAATGTTATGCAATTATTGTTTTGTCCCTTCTTTCGTTATTTCGTTAATTCCATGTTTCATGTTTGTAACCCCTCTCGCTCTGGCTCGGTGCGATCGCGTCTATTGTGAATGTATCTTTGACTTAATGTTGCTAGCTTTACAAAATCTGCCAATATCCCTGAAGAAAATACTATTATTAAAACAATATTTTTAATGTTTTTTTGTTAAATTGTGTTTTCATATATTGTTAGTTAGTGAATTTTGAGTAAAGTCAGTATTAATTTATTACTAATAATCAATTTCTTACTAAGATCTGCCTGTGGGTTCGCCCGTATGTTATGTGGATAAATGTAATCTATGTGGTATTTCAGGCCTTAACCTAACCCTGTACCAAATTTCATTTAGATCTGTTAAGTAGTTTTTGCGTGAAGGTGTAACAAACATCCATCCCCACAAATATTCGCATTTATATTATTAGTAGGTTAATACTTGGGTCTTTTCAAATTACATTTTCATAGCTGGAATAATAATTATTTAAGACTGATAAAAACATAAGTTTAGCTATTTAGTTATGTATATCGCTTATAATGTTTTTTGTGTTAAATAAATGTATTGTATACAAATCATAACCTAAAATGGGGTGGAGTCATTAAGGACATAAAGCACGACACCATATGTATATACACCAATTAAAGTAAGCTAGAAATGGACTTAATTACAAATTTACTATACCTTTTTATTTTTATGCTCATTTTGTTATTGTATTATCATTAAAACTTAAAAGGGTTATTTGCATGGCAGAATTTTTTTATTTCATTATACTAGCAACCCAATTGACATGTCATGTCAAAGATACCTTCATCGTAGACGGCAGAATCCGAGTGAATTGAACAATAAATTTTCAGTTTCACTCTGTCAAAGTAATTCGAACGGGCAGGTGTGTGATTGCTATTTTTAGTCAATCAATGATTGTTTTTGTTGTGACCATAAGTTAGAGAAAACAACGTTTTGATCGGTTATTCGGAAGGTTAGAACCTAAGTCGTTACAATTTCGTAAAATTGAGTAAGTGTGTTATTATTTTGACGAAATAGTTGTCGCATTCGCAAAAAAACTTTCGGCAATGCGTTTATTTAGTGGCGTTGGGACTTGCGGTGTGTTACTGGAGTGAACTAATGGTGGTGACCGGGCATCTTCGCACCTTGTGTGTTCCTATTGTGCACTAAATACCGAGGCAAAATGGGGTCCAGTGGGCTGATGACAATGGCTGAACTTATGAACATCTTTGTGATGATAGCTGCCCTCATAGCGCTGTTTGTGATGCTGGTCATACTCCTAAGGTAAGGAAAATGTCTCGTCTTGTCTAATGTTTCATAACTCCCAGTACAAGTGCGACAGCACTTAGCCCACGTATTATTTTTGTGATATAAATAGATAAGGTGTAGATAATGAAGTTACGTAGAATAACAGAGTTTATATGTAGCTACTTTTGCCAGTTTTGTCACCAATGTAGTTAATGTAGTTTGCCTTTACTTAATTTGTTAGAATTATTTAATAACCAGTATTTTACAAAATAGTAATCCTTGTTAATGTATGTATAGCTAGTTCATACATTATTAAGATTTTCTCCAATTATACTTAATAATCCTCTATAATGGTCCTATAGGTGAATAAATCCTCCATCAATCTGAATTAGACCAGTGTGGTAGACTCTAGCCCTCCTCAGTCATGAGGAGAGACCCTAGTAGTGGGCCATAGTTAATTTCATATGTGATATGTAATTTATAAATATGAATTATCAATAAGTACTCCTTTTTTACTGTAGTATATTATATATTAGTTTTCACCATACACACAGCTTAATTATTATTAATATATGAATTATAAATAGACAATTCTTAACACAATACTTTCAACTGATGTTGTTGTTAAACATTACATTTAAAAGTAAAAAAATCTTCAAAATGGAAGTCAAAATAAGTGTGTTCATTGTTGAAGATTGAATAGGTCTAAATTGCTAAATTATTAATAAATTAAGCAAAAACATAAAACATATAAATAAAATGTTTAAATATAAACATGAACCAATTCCTTGTACCACAAAGCTGGAATACTCCATACTTCATTTCTGATTGCATCTAATGCATTTTTATGATAAATTGACCTAATACGAGTACTGTTTAGTGCTATCTTCAATTTGCTAGGATATTTGTGTGAATTATTGCGACTATAGAAAAAAGTTTATTTGAAACATAATTATACTTCAATAGGTAAAGTAACTTACCGTCAAGGTTGAAAGAAAGTCCTAGAATTATTCAATATAATTACGAAAAAATCATGTAGAGATTACGTTAATGCCCAAAAACATATCTCTATCTATGAAAATGACATAGATGGAGGCCTATGAAATTCGGTAGTGTAAGATTCTACAGAAAAAAAGTACTTCATTTGATATGAAAATGCTTTGGAAACACATTAAATTACAAAATAAAAATATTATACACACTTCCATGCATTTGACACACACTGACATTTTCAGTACTGTTCATTAATTTATTTTATATTAAATAAGTGCATCAGGATAAACTCAGGATATACTTCCTGTTTTGTTTATTACAATTCTATCATAACCTTATTACAAATAATAATGTTCATAGTACCTACTTGTTACCTAGCACTGGGTGTGGGTGGAGGAAAGGTTATTGAATTATATTCAAATTGGAATGTATTTAGCTACACTTATATTCGATTTTTTTATGGGTTAACAATACTCCATAGCACAACTAGTGTAATATGTAGAAGCAATTCAAGGAATCTTTATTGTACTAATGTTTGAGTGACAATAACAAATAACATAAAATAGAGAATTGTAGACATTAAATGTTTGCATAAGTACATTACTACCCATAGTATGTTCCTGGTCATTCCAACTAGTGTGTCCTTGTTGGGTGAATTCACAATTTGGTATAGCAAGTCAAGTTTAGTAATCACTTAACTAGGTGCAACTTTGATCTGGAATAAATGTAAACAAACCATAAAAAATCTTTTATAGGGTTTTCACATTAATTTCTTGCATTAAAGTACACATTATATATTTTTTTAATTAATTATTAAACTAAGTATTGATCAAAGAACAAGTACAAAGTACAAATAAACACAGTCATACCAGTCAATTAAAAAAATACATACAACATCATTCACAAATTCATACCCTGACTGAGGTTGTCATTTTATGAAGGAGGTTACAACCTTTCAACCTGTCAAAGTATTTTGTTTTATGCTTTTATAATTTATTGATTTTCAATTTCATATACTAGCTTATAGCATGATTTACAAGTAAAAGTTTTTAAAAATGTAATGGTACAAAGAGTTAACAACTGATAATACAACAAAAAGTTTAACTCTTTTTTGCCACAGGTTGCTAGGCAATGGTTTGTTATGAAAGAATCCTGAGAGTTACTAACTAGGAATTGTTAGTGGCCCTCAGTTTGGTCCGGCTGTTAAAAATTTGAGCAGCCTTGCATTAGATCAACAGATCAGTAATTATATCTTGGATTTACCTCAGATACCAAGAGGTGGCATAGGTAGCCTAAAGTGGCTTTTATAAGAATTTACATACCATGATATATTGTAACACCATGGTGTAGCATACTCTAGGTTTCCTTGTTTATGATAACAGAGTCATGCTCAGCAGTGGGCCGGTAGGGTGTTGAAGCCATGTGACATCAGAAGCCACTAATATGTTTATTGCCAAGGAAAAGACATCAGCATGATCTCTAGCCAAAATTAAATTAAATTTTTACGTCAAGTATTATATATGTATGTATATTAATTTAAGTCAATATGTATGTGTGGTGTCAAAAATGTGTCTTTCAACACGATACAATAATGTTTATTCTGAACACTAATATTTATAAATTAGTTTTCCTTCCTTTCAAATATGAATTTTTGTTTATTGTACACACAGATATTATAATTAAACTTACTCTAAGGAACAAAATTGAACTTAATTAAATTCCTCATAATATAATTAAATCATATTGACAATTCTTTTAATACATATGTAGCCTACGGGTACATGAAAAATTTTTTTATTGAGCGCAGGTGAAGCTTTCTTAGCTTTAGAGGATTTGCTTTGATCCTATGTGACCAACCTAGTATGTAACAGCAACCACTGTCTGTAGGAGGATGGGTGACCGTTAGTGGCAAGAAAATCTTGAGAGCTCCTAAGTGGTGCACCAAGATAAACAACAGCAGTCACGATCGGTAGGAGGGGTGACCAATGAAAATTCTTGAGTGTTTCTGTGCTTTGAAGGGTACGTAAATCCATCCCGATTATTGTAGTCTGACACTTCCGAAATTTGGATTGGCCACTACCCCTTCACCAATCTGTGTTGGAGCAACATACATAGTCATCTCCCTGTGCTCATTAGTGGGCCTCTTACTGAAGAGGCCTAGAGCATACCACACAGCTCCTATATGGATGGTTTAGTGACCAGACCAAGTGTGGGACTAACAAATCCGAGATATTATTATTGTAAAAAATATAAGAGTATTTAGTATTGTTGTTTCCCACACAAGTTTTTATTATAGATCCATAATATAAAGAAACACACAATTTTAATGTCTGCATTGTTAACCGTTGAGGAGTTCCCTTGTCTGGAGCCAATCCTGAACGTATTATTAGATCATGCTTCCCATAAAAATGCATTGTCATCGGAACTGAAGCAGTATGCAAAATTTCAGCTCCGTAGTGAAAGAGGAAGTGGGTCTAATTGAGCTTGCAAGATTAGACCCGTAACAAACTAATATAAAAATATACTAACAAACTAATGTACAAACATACACTGCAAGTTAAATAAAAGCTTGTAAAAAATATTTAATTATTAACTTACTTAACAAAGTATTATTCAAAATAGTTTTATTTCAGACGCCAAAAGCAAGATTAAGTTTGTGAAATGTCCAGGAAATGAAAAGCCTATAAATGGCCAACCTATCTGCTACATGAGTTCACTTGCTCCATTGTTTTGCCAGACACATATCCTAGAAATAACATGATGTATTGTATTGACTAGTATACTATGATGTATTGTTAGTCGATGTCATGGCCCTACTCTAATCGTGGGTGGTTTAGACAAAAACAGCACCTATGCTTTTCCCATCAAACTCGACCAGTTGTTTTATTATTATCATAAAGAAACTACAGAAAAGTTTCGCTTCAGTAACTCTCAAAGACTAGCCCTTAAGATGTTCAACTTACGACAAATAATAAAAAAATAAAAAGACTGTCAGAGTTCGTTGTTCCTCTTGTTTTGTTTCCGCCAACATATACATTACAAATTTCTGCGTAACCTTTGGTTATATTGTATTAAAGAAAAGATATATTTGTGAAGCGGTAAAGTTGGAGTAATACCTACTTTTGAAGACGCACTTTAAAGGTCTCGATAAAAAATTAAAATTGATATTTTACTGACCCAGTCAGTTAACATTGTAATTTTATTTTTAAGAGTGAATTATTATTGATATCAGTAGATATTAATAAAGATACAGTAGCCTAGTTGGTAGTTGTGAACTGATGAGTCGCGGGTTTGATTTCCAGCGACAGGTTTTTATATGACATTAATGTTTGTTCTATTCAAGAGTGTAATTTGTAATGTGTTTATTTTTATTTAAAAAGAAAGCTAATACAGTTAGGTATGTCCGCACTAGGATTTCCTGTGTCGTGGTTAACATATAAATTTGAACTACACTAATAAAACTCATGACCCGAGAACAAATACTTATATGTAACATTCTACGTTACTACTAGACTACATTACCAGATTCTTTATTTTACTATATCACAACTTAATTGGTTTTAATAACATGTAAATCAGATAAAATCAAATGAAAGAAGTTGTAGGCCGGATTCTGATGAAAGTTTCATTGCTCCAAATTACAATAATTAAATTTAGATATTTCATTTTCTGAGCGTTCATTAAAACTGCTATTAATTAAAAATATTCTGAAGAAGGGTAGATTGATGTTTCCTTGAAGTTACAAATGAAAAAACACGTTGCTAAATCTTTAACAAGCGTCATATTATTATTAAGGTACTTGTTAATATCAAGGGAATACGAGGAAGAGAGGAGACGGGAAGAGAAGAACAGTGACGTCACCATACCAACTAAAGCCCATGGCAAATTCAACTGATGGGGCCCCGAGAAAGACCGCTACATTTTAATGTAATTTTGATAAATCATTGAGATGGTCTTCTTATAGTAATATTGTGTCCATTTTAGCTAAATATTTAATTTTTAAAAGCACATATAGTTTATAATAATTAGTTTAATGTTAACAATTTATATGTATATGGTCTTTGATGTACTCGATTTAATTTTAATTATTTTTTACCGACTTTATAAAAGGAGGAAGTATTCAATTTATGTGTATTTTTTCATAAAAGTACTTGTATAATTTAAAAAAAAGTATCTAATCATGTCAAAGGTTTAAGGTGTGTGAAGTGCATCAATCCGCACTCGGTGCGTGGTGGTCTATGGCCTTTTCCCCTTACTTTTTGGTTGGAGACCCAGGCCAGTGAGACATTTGTAATGATGTTGACTTATTTAAAATAAGTATTTTTAATAAATTTTGTTAAAAATGTCTGATCATTGAGCCAGCAGCCTCTCGAAGGTCTCCGTCAGGCACGAGGCATGTTGCCGGTATGCTCTAAGTCTGCTCAGGATGAGGAAGGACCCGTGCTCAGTAATAGGCCATCAACAGGTTGAAGCCTGGATATTATAAAAGTAATTGAATTTAAATTTATTTAAATTTATATATATATTATATATTTATGTGACAACATATTAACAAAAATGTATTTAAAAGGATTTTTACATTTCTTTTAAATTTCATTTTAGTTTAGGATTTTTTTTATATATATATCTCTGTATATATTTTTTATATATATATCTGTAGGTTTATAAAAATTCTAAAAATCAAATTAACGATGCATTGCACCCTCCAACAACATTTATACATAAATTAAGTGAATGAGAGTAGGCTTAAATGTAAGCTGTAAAAACTATAAAATTTTACGTGGAATTGATTTTGATCTGACCCATATATTTCAGCTTACGATTTAAAATGTTAAGCTGAATATTTTAATCTCTTTATAAATGTTAAACCAAAGAAGATATTTAATTCTAATTATTTATCCCGTTATTGGGTATCGGTATCCATTATTAAGTATCGGTTTTTCATAATTTATTAAGCGTAGAAAATTTTATTGACCCGTTGGTTTAGTGGTTAGTAACCCCGAAGGTCGAGGGTTCGATCCCAGATTTTTCCCAAACAAACGTTTCTGTAATGAACAGGATTTTTTTTCTGTCTGAATGTAATATAAATATTTATGTATGAATTTAAAAATATAATATATACATGTATGTTTATCAGTTGTCTGATTACCATAGTACAAGCTAACGCTTAGTTTGTGGTCAGATGGCCGTGTGTGAATTGTCCAAAGAAATTTATTTTTTATTTATGGTAAAAAAAAGGGAAAATTCATTTTTTCAAGGCATAAATCGGTCGAAAAAATCTTAATAATCTAATGTATTGTTTAAACCTTCCATTTCAAATGGTTTCGATAAGATCATGGGACCATTAAATACGCATTACTACAGGTAACCCAAAACCTTTGATGTCGCTCAAAATTACATGTAACTACGTGATAGCTACTGCCGACAAACTGTTTTGCAGTTTGGCAGAACATGTTCAAGATACCAACCTGTACTTTTAGTAAAAAAAAAAAAAAAAAAACGAATAAAAAAATCTAAATCTGTTCACAACAAAAATATTAAAACAATGAATAACTCAAAAATCACACGTCTGATGTCCCTAAAAATAAATTGGATCACACAAACACCAGCTTTCGAATATCGATCTACTCAGTAAAAAGTTCAGAGGTACACACATATAGATATATCACACATATTCAGAACGTCCTCTTTTTTGAAGTCTGTTAAAAACGACCGCCACCCCAGTCCAAAGTTCTGGTCGCGTTAATGATAATAAGATTTTTAACTGCCACGTTCAGTTTTTAATACTTAACTTGGTCCTTAGTACAAAAGATAACTGCCGTCGTAAATTGTTCATGAAATCGTACAGAATTTGATTAAATAACCATTAGCAATTATTGTGGATACTTCGCCATCTTTGTAAAATGTTAAGTATTGGTCATGAATACGGTTGCTACTATATTACAAATGCAAACAACCAAATCCACTTAAAATATAATAAGCTGAAACAATATGATAAGATGCGAAAATATGTATGAACATTAATTTTTGATTTATTTTACTGCGAGATTTCAGACGCCCACTCGCAATTTCTAGCGTTTCGCCGAAACAATGCCAAAATAGACGTGTTTTGCTTTCACGTTAAACAGGAAAAATTCTACGTCAAATATAGTTAAGTATTTTTCTTTTTGATTTATGAAAGTAACTTGTTCCCGCCCGCGACTTCGGCCGTGTGGCATTTTGAGAGTAGCCTTAGTTGAATCTGGTGTTATTAATGTCCATGGGCGGCGGTGATCACTTTCCATCAGGTGACCCGTCTACTCGTCTGCCTGCTTATCACATAAAAAATCCTTATGTATTCCATTAAGATCCGTTCAGTAATTTTTACATGAAAAATAAATATAATCCATTCAGCCACCCTTACAAATTTTCGCATTTATAATATTAGTAGGAGGTAGGATCGTTGTCAACCTGTTGACGGCGTACTATGCAGGCAGTCTCTTCATAATAAAGCCTACACTGTGATTACCAAAGTGGTCCAGGTGTCCATAAAAGACTCGATGAGGTAGACCCTGAAATGCCCTGACAAAAATGGAAAAAAAGATTCGCAGTCCTACCATTTATTAGTAATTACAACTTGACTGAAATTTCCGAACCTTAATCCAAAGTTCATTTCAAAACGTCTCGTACATTATTAATGATTATTCAGCTAATAGAAAATCTGTTATTCTATTCTATTTCTCTATCAAAGTTTATTCACCTTGGCATTGATCCAAACCTAAGCTTTTAACTCACTGAATTATTAATGAAATGAAATCGAATTCAATTAAAACAGTCGCATATACGAAGATTTACGATAGCTGTTAACATTCTTGTAAGCATTTCTTGCGGTTGTAGCGAGTTTTCTCTACTTGATAACAGATGGCGCTATGAATTTCTTGAATTGCGCCACAAATCGACGAAGCTATTTAATTTATACAAGTACCTGTGTTTCGTTCGGTAAATTAAGGACCTGAGGGGATTATTTAATTTAAAAAACCCACTAATGGCCCACTACTGAGCTCGGGTCTTCTTGTGGTTCACTAGGCCTAGGACATGCTACACCATGCTGCTCCAGTATGAATTGGTGTCAGTGGCAAACCCAAATGTCGGAGGCCATTGGCGGCATATCCAGCAGTTTTGCTTTTAGGTAAAAAAAACATAAGATTCTGAGATTCAGAGATTTCTTATACTATTAAAATTCATTGTACTGAAGAAAACAAAAATTTATTTAAAATTTTGATCTGTTACAGGTATTAACTCTATTTTGGCGATAACTGCGATTACTGTTTCAAGTTTGAAGTCTATTTAGTAAGTAAATTAGCTTAACGTACTTTAGTTGAAATTAAAGCGTTCTTAAGATATACATAGTCACACACCAAATCTATTGGAACTTTGAATCTTTTGATTACTTTTGTATGTAATAAAGTAGTTCGTGATTACAATCCTGCTTGATGGTAAACAGTGATAGGTCCGGGTGGTAAAGCGTGATTATTTAGTAAAGGGCTCTCTTGACTTTTAATTAACTTTTACTTCAAGAAGTTATTTTGAATATACTATATATTGATTCAAGTCAAGTCAAAGTCAAAATTAATTTATTAAAAATAAATTAATATTGGGTATTAAAAATAAACTTATGAACGTCAAAAAATTTTTTTTAAATACCACCGTTTCGTAAAGGTGCTATTTTGAGGAGAAGAAATGGCGAAAGAAACTACTGAGCACATCTTTTGAATTAGTAAGCACTTATACACTAGCTGTACCCGCAACTTAGCTTACACACATACATTTTTTTTTATTGAAATTTATTTGTCTTTAAAAGCAGCTCTGTATGCCCTACTAATATTATAAACGGGAAAGTTTGTGAACATGGTTAGATGTATGGATGTTAGTTACTCCTTCACGCAAAAACTACTGAACGGCACGCAATTTGGTATGGATGTAGTTTATACTCTGGAATAACACGTAGGCTACTCCATACCTACCACGAGGGCGATGCCGCGGGTGGAAACTAACATGATATAACTCATTTTATACAATAACGGTCAAATCTGTGTACAGCAGGCTTAGACTAAAAATTTATTCATTCCTATGAAAATCCAAAGACTGTTATCTTAACGATATCTTTTATATCTTTGACTCCTATCTTAACGATAATATTTACAAGACGCTAGAAAACGTTTGATATACATATGTTCTATACATGCTCCATTTTTTGTTTGTCGTAACAAAAACGATTTAAATTAGAATACAATATTAAAATTTTCAAACAAATTCCACAAAATATTTCATTATTGAAATCCTTGCTTCTATTAAACTGTATTTATTGTAGACGGTCGAATGTTAGAAAATATCATGAATTTTAGATACAAACACTAAATTGAATATTTACAATTTGAAAATTCAGAAAATTTTGACGTGTGTATCGACTTACTAAATAAGTAAAATGAGAATTTTAGTAAAATGTTGTCATATTTCGTTTGCTACCTGTAGTAGCTGTCATAGACGGCTTATTGATAGGATACCAATTAGTTTAGATAAACTAATATCATAAACAGGATTTTTTTTTGTTTGAGGTGGATAGACTCTACTAGGAATGGAGGAACTACTGGCTCGAATTAAAAAAAAAAATTTACCACCTGCCTTAGGAACCCGTGTGAAAACTTCGGTAATGTAAATCCAACCCAACATGCGAAATAAGATTTTTATATCGCGCATCGCGGAAATTATTGACAATAGAGCAAAGTGATGTACTACAGTTTTATAGAGGACATCAATATCTATAAATAAATCCGGGACACTATATACGTAACTGGTACAGTTAGGACACAATTACTACTTTACTACTAGTTCGTTCGACGCGAAACGACGTTTTTTCTAGTCTTATATAAACTGTACAAACATGGCGGTTCATTACTCTTTAAGAAAGAGGTGTTTTATAACACCTGTTCATCTCTATTTACTGAACATATCCAGTGAGCCTCATTCAAACTTAACAATCTTATTTATGTTAGTAAATACATCGAGATTCGATATGTCGTAGGCTTCCCTTGGCGTTTATAAATCTACTTTATCGTCACAATAAAATATCCTTAGCGTTAATGCGGTACCGTGGTGAGTGCTTCAGTTATATTGATGTACCATAAACCGATCCGCATACAATCCCCCCGCCAACAGAGATGGATTATTGAATTCGTCACAAAAATTTCTATGGACATGTACGGTCATTGTTAATGTACCCTAGTGCTGATTCTGGTATTTGTTTAGGTTGTTCTACAGTGTGTTTAAGTTAAAGATGATTATGCAGTATTTTGTATGTATAATGTCGTACAATTTCGATTAGCAATATTGTTATGGGAATATATGGTGTTTGAATATGAGTCACTAAATTATTTGTCATTGGATAGGTAGATATTTGTATTCGTAATTAATTAATGTAACATTTAATTTTAAGAAAAACGTTACCAGTGGCTTCTTGGATTGAAATAATTTTAAGTAAATCAATTTTCGAAAATGTTGTTAAAATATGATAACTTCTTATATAATTCATTTATAATTATTTTAATATGCAAATAACACTTATATACAAAACCAATAAAAAACTTCCTTTCCGCGCACCCAGAAAAACTTGGAAACATCCGATACAAGATAATTGGCAACGATAAAAGCATTGTTTCCCTCTCCACTACCGAACACCGCGTGTGTAATATGCCTAACAGTAATTTCTGTCCTTTGTCCACATCAGTTGCTTCGTTCCAGGAAGTCCCCCGACTTGAGCTCTATCCTCAACGCTTTAGGATAGAATCTCGAAGGAATCCTGCCTTTATGAGTTGCTAAATATACTTTCGTTCGCCCTTGGCAATAAATGTAATGGTATCCGCACGCTTATCGGTCAAGATTATGTCTATAAGGCGGGTAAGGCCCCCTCTAATGCGGTTGATATATAGCTTTATTTGTCAAATATCAATAACGACGGATCAGGCCACTTTGCAAAAGTCGATGCGATTGAATATGAAATAGTGGCTGTCTGGAACGCCAATTCAAGTAGAGTGTTTGGCTTGTCTGCGAGAGTTTATTTTATTTGTATATTAGCTAACTATGTAAACGTGCTTCTTAGGTTTTGATCTTCAGTATTTCGATACTCCAAACCTGAAAACAATTGGAATGTCATCATTTGAAATAACTAACTTTGAAGACATGTCTATAATAGTTTTAATAATTTTTTACTAAATCTCAAAATCAATATTATCTAGCATACACATTTGTGGATCTAAACCATCTGTATATTAAAATGATTATTCAGCATTAATAACAATGTTTATCAATATATCTGGTGACGTAACCAGAATCGAAAGTCAAAATAAGTCTCCAAAAGTATTCGAATTCCAAACTAAATAAACTCGACGGCATGATGTACCTATAAAACCTGTGTAAGGTAAGGGTAACCAAGGACTCTTGACATTTTATCCCAACGCGAGCGTTCCATTGCTCCCGCCTAGGTAACAAAAGGATCGTCGACATTGGTTAGTATCGTATCGCCTACGAGATTCTCAATAAACACGTGCAAAGGATGCTTAGTTTCTGTTTTGATTCTTTTATACATTTTGATACGAACACACACTATATGTTCTGCATCAATTATTACTGCTCCTTTTCATGTATGTAATTTAATGTGAATGAAATTCAATTTATGTATCAATTATACATTTGAAGATCTATACTAACTCTCTTTGCTACTCTGTGTCAGATGTTGTCTGTACAATTGTTCGATTTGCCAATCATATATATCTTTGTTTCAACTTATGACTAATTTCTGTTCCGATGTGACATTTTAGTCTTCGCATCTCTAGTGAATCCGAGAGTAATCCTATACTCTATTTGAGAACGAATGTGTCCTTTTACTCATCCTTGAAAAAAATGACCTACGTAATGGCTATTCAACTTCCTTATTCTTCAGGCTGTGAATTCACCTGAGTTCTTGGGTTTAGGCTTAGGAATAAAGCCATTTTTAATTAGGCAAATATTTTGCATAGAAATTTCGAGTATAACCGAACAACATTCCTGAACTTATGAGTTCGAACTTTTGTGGACTGTCCTCAATTTCACTTTACATTTTATCATGAGCCATCGAGTTTATGAGCCATCGGGATAATTCACATCATCCAACAAAAACGACTCGTCCACATCATTGGCATCGATTCTGCCATGAATAATTTCGTGCTAACCGGACACAGGTGTGAGCTGATATTGAGTTTAGCAGGCATATTAGTTGTGGTAATATGCAAATCGGAGTACAGACCGTCCAGTCGAGTTTTCCAAATCCGTACTCTATTACTTTGTAATATATGTATATATAATGCCTACCTGATACTGGGTTATAGCACTTATGAAGGGTAGTATTTAAATCTTGGCGGATTATGATTGACATATTAATTTTGAAAATAATTTAAGAAAGTAAATAAATAAATATCTTTGGGCAACTCACACACGGCCATCTGACCCCAAACTAAGCGTTAGCTTGTACTATGGTGA
>DWJZ01004854.1:0-14815 GCA_018249125.1 Asbolis capucinus
GCCAGCGTGGTGGACTACGGCCTTAACCTTCTCATTCAGAGAAGAGACCCGTGCTCAATAGTGGGCCGTGATGGGTTCAGATGAATATGTGTAATATTTAGACCAAATAGCTGTACCGTTCGGTCGTGACCACATTCCATGTGGCTCGGTTGGAACATCGTACAAAATATGTGTCATTGTATCGTTTCCGGGATTCGTGAAGGTATGTGTAAAACTAGAATTGTAGATCAAAAATATTAAAACAAGCTTGTATAGGCAACTTTAGGCCTTGTCTAACCATAAATATATTTTAATACCAGTGTCTTTAAGATATTTGAACCCAATCTCGATTAGATTACGTCTAAGATGAGGGACCATATTTCTGGAGTCATCAACAGGCCAGATACATCTTTAACATCATTATATTGCTTTATCATCGAAAATTTATCTCACTCGGACTGACAGTGACAGTGGGTCATACTGTACCCTACAAGTTAACAGAAACCGGAACTAAACAAAATAATAATAGGTACGCCGGCCATTTTAAAAACCTCTGGCGATTATTAATTAGCTAGTTAATTTTCCTGTTATTCCTTAATGTTGTTTCACTCAAAATGAAATTACTTTTTTCGTCATTGTTGTTTTAGGTTCATTATTTTTTCTTGTCCGCTACTTTAATTGTTTTTATACGTAAGGCGTTCTTCTGTGATCTTACCAATTTATTCCGGAGACAATATAAATAATATCATACTATCAATTATAATGTCAGCTCCGTAGATTTTCCAGTAAAAGTTGCCAAATACAGTTCATACTTTGTAACACTATTAAAATACATGATGATAATAACGACTAACTTATCAACTTTAAGAAATATGCACACTTGAATATTTTTTCCCTTGATACATTAGTGTTTTTCTTCTTCATTCTATTTCTATCATCCGTCTTTGGTTATTAACCCTGTTTAAAACATAGTGTTTCCAATCTCTGTTGTATTCCCACTTCCTGATATATCGACAAGCAGATTTACTCTTCTTTCGCGGTTGGCATTGTTTTATAGACGCTCTTTACATTGTCTACTCGTGTGAATGAGTGAGAAACAGAGTTACCATGAGTAGCCTTTGCCTGCATAAAAGTAACCGGTTAAAATCGGATATAACATCAATACTATGAAATACTTGAATGACGAATTAATCGGGCAAGAACATAACTGTACAACTCAGCATAAAGACCTGCAAATTCGAGCATATCACAATGAAATTCCAAAGCTGCGTCTCATAATACAACGTGACTTGAACTCTGGCGGAACATTGCCAAATTACTCCCAAAGATTGTACGCGATTTGCAGGCGTCGTGTTCATGAATTCCACATAGTAAATATCAAGCGGAAGCTCCTAAATATACTTTATCCAGAATGTCATAGATTTAATATTCTTTTAGTACTTCTGTTTCGTATTAGGTGTAGTACCTATTTTCTATTGATTTCTTGTATGATTTAGTATCAGATAAAATGTTGGAGAATATTGGAATATTGATTTTGTTATTATGCCTGAACATATTTGTTACAGTTGTTACATTTAATTAAATTTATATTTATTTTATTTTAATTATCTTAATTTACTACAAAATTTAATAAATATTTTGTGTTTGCTGTCCACTAATAATATTATAAATCACTAAATAGTATAAAATTAAGTGTAACTAATTAGATATAAGAAATAGAATTGATATTAACAGAAGTTTTGTTTCGACTATTTTCCAAATTTTCATAGATACTTTTCAAAGTTTTTAGGGCTCTCTTGATAAGCAATATATTCAAACTTAAACATATTTAGAGATTCACTGTAGGAAGCGTCAATTTGGTGGAAGGATTTTCTTCTGTATTTTATTCATACTAAACAGTTTCTGTAAAGTTCATCTTTTTATGACTGTTATGTTTGAGTTACGCTCCTAGGCCATCAAATTTTTCTTCTCCTTTCGTTTTTAGCGGGCTTTGCAAATTTTAAAGGTTTTATTGATTAGTTGACGTGATTGTATACCCTTCGAATCTTATTGAAGGTACACTTGCATTAATATTGTAATATATATAACATTAGTTAATATGGCATATTACATAGGCCGCACTCGGTATGACTGACAAAGTATTTATTGACAATATTTCAGGTCTGAAGGTTCTAAAACAATTGACAATGAAATGATACTACTGTGTCGTACTTAATCTATGTACCAACCTCACAAGTTAGCGAAATCGGGGCGCGGCAGTAAAAAACATAATCCCTGTTTACGGGTACGCACCGCACTAAACCCACTTTCATTAAGGCCTGAAAATTAACATTTTAATAGCCATATATTATTATAAAACACGGCGTTATCTCTAAGGTTTATTCTGCTTTACGCTGTTACCCAAATTATACTTTGACTTAGACAAAATTTACTCTGGGTACATTGCTGCGCGTAACATATACACATACTAAAATGAGACGTGAAATGCAAGCTCAGAAGAAATATAATTTCAATATTATGTACTCAGTCATACACTTCTCAAGGTTGTCTTAGTTTCCGAAACAAACCTTTGCTGTGATCTTTTAAAAAGAAACTTAGATAATTATTATACAAAACGAAAATCTTATATTTCTCCATACCAGTTCTATTTCACTTCTCTTCTCCCGTACATAAATAATTTCGGGTGATACATATACGTTTGTAAAATAATACTTTATTATTTAATGTAGTACTCCTATTTAATTAGCATTATAATATGTTTAGGCTGTAGGTTTTCCTCTAAGTAATAAAATAAAGAAATACATCGATAAAATGAGTAGACAAATATTTACTTATCACATCAACATCCTTGGCGGAAAAACGAACACGAGGCATCCTGTACCACACCTAGAAAACATATAAATATGGCGAATACGAAACGAACATACATACATACACACAACATCGTAATTCCGACAGTAAAGCCTCTAATTCTGGTATACAACCGCAGCGCGACTGAAAAATCGTAAAATAGTTTATTGCTTGCAAACAGCGGTACTTTCCTACGGGTGCAACGAGCTTTGAATCCAAATTGTTTCATGATGGCATAAAGTGAGTTCGAAATGGGTGTAAGCTTTGTTTTTGTCAGAATGTAGCTTGTAAGCTACCTTGTAGCTTTTAAGCTAGTCTGCCTGACGAGGGATCCAGGGTTCAAATGCTTGGTGTTAGTTATGTATACGTCTTTTTTTGAATATGCTTATTATCGAAAATTGTACCTATATAATTGTTTTATTTTTTCCAGTTTTAATTTTCCGTTCTTTTATAAATTTCCTTTGGAGGGGGGAGGCTTTACAAAAAAGCTTATGTATATCATCTCTTCTCGTACTCCCGCAGTAGTATTCTTTCGAACATGAACAACTCATAAAACCCATCACCTGAATGCATATGTTCATTTGCCACATCGGCCCCTGGCGAGGAACGAAACTGGGATCCCTGGACAGGTCATCACCTGGGTTAGAGGGCGCCAAACACAGACACGAGCACTTTTTAACCGTCAATAACCCCATTGTATATTGAATTACGGCAGATGTTCGACCGCAGAAGTACCGAGCGAGTCTATTACAATATTATATTACTCGCCAAAAAATAATTAACTTCTCGGTGAAAATCAGGATGTAGCAAAATTTTACAACTATTTTTCCGAGTTTGATTAAATTATGCCACAATTATTGGATGTTATAATGAAAAATAAATTACGTTATAGTGTTAACGTCATTTTGAATAGCGGTTATTATAAGTTATTTTCGACAAGAAGTTTATTTATGTTGCTGATATTTTAAAGAATAAAAGTATTTAAATATTTTTCGTACTTACATTTTTATGAAACATTGCTTTATAGTCATCATAGCTTCTATCTATGGAATCGACTTAGTAACTGAATAACCTATAAATTCCGTTGCTTTCTTGCTTCAGAGGGCACGTAATGTTTTTTAAGATTATAGAGGTCGTTAAGCTTTGACGGAGGCCATCAGGTGATAGCAACTCGAACTAAGGGAACAGTGGCAATATTATTAAAATCAGTGCGATGTTTTTTAAGATATGGACCAAAGAGTCACGGCCTACTAAGTCATCTGAATTCGACTGGAATTATGCATAATTGGTCCCGAAATAGATGTTACAGTTGCACCAGGGATCAAACAAAGCTCTTGAATTGTAATTGGTTACAAACGGGTACAAAGGGTCAGTACAGTTCACGCTTGACAGATCCGCAATGAAGAGGTAATGGGGCTATGACGTCACCGCATACGAGGTCTCTGTTTGGTGTGTATAGGACGAATGCATTCAATTTTGGCCTATACTCTAATTATAACTAGAAATTGTCTTCGCCTTACTTCGGAAGAACTGGTTACCACAAAAAAGTAATTATTGTGGCACAACTCTAACAGTTAGATGTATGGTACGGCGAACTCATTTGACGCTATTGATGTCCTCTAGAACACTGTAGTACATCTCTTTGTTATATTCTCAAAAATTCCCGCGGCGTACGCGATATAAGTAATTTTTTGTATTTTTTTCACACCTTGGGTTACGTTATCGAAGTTTGCCTACGGATCCCTTAATTTCTTGAAAATATTTTATTATTAACCTATGTTCATCGAGGGTAATGTAGGACTTCAATAGTAAAAGAATTTTTTAAATAGGTCCAGCATTTTTGGACTTTTTTCCCTCAAACAAACAAACATTCAGATTTTGAAAATGATGTGTGCACAGAATTTCCCATTCGTTTCCCAGGACTTACCATTCAAAACACCACAATTGTTAGCCTCGCAATGCTTACGTTACGACAAAATAATGCATCAAACTTGCGTCAAGTTATCCTATTCACGTGGCTTCGTTTATGTCCGAATTTATTGGATTAAAATTTAGTGTTCCTTACAAATAATATTTACAGAATTACTGTCTAAATCTTGTTAGTGACTATGCTATAAAATCCTAACTTACACACGTTCATATTTTATTACAAAGGATTTCACTAACATGTGTGAAAATTAGACTTTAAATAATGAAAAATAATTAATGCTGCTTCATACTTTCAGTGAAAAACATACAGAATAGTATTACAATGAATAATTTATTTCCAATACGCTATTTGAAAATGAAAACATTTATTTTAATTTCATTAAAATAAAACTACAAAGAGATTCCAATTAACGTGTAATTTATAATTACTAGTTAATAATTGCTTGATTCTGCGTATTTTAGGGATTATATTCGTAGTATATCCGAAACCATTCGTTCAATGCCATGTCGCCGTATAAATCTATACTTGTGACAAAACTGTAACAGGTATTTTTGAGCACTTTGATGTAGGAAGACTTTCTTATCGCTATAGAGACCAAAACACTTTTTTTATTTATTGTTTGTCTGTCCGAGTTTATATAAACGGATATAGGATACTTTTGATTCCAGAGACTCCCGTGGGATAATAGGCTAAAATTTGTGTGCAACTTTGAAACCACTGGACCATTTTAGACACAATGGTGCAGGTTTGTAGTTTATATGACGAGAAGGATTATTAGATCGTTTTCATGCAATCTTCTGCCGGTGTGAAGGGGGGGGGGGGGAATTTCTAGTTACAACTAAAAGTAAAATGATATTCAATGTTGATTAGAAGCTTTTACAGTCCAGCGGTTTTTGTCAATCTACGTGCTATCTAATTGTAGTCTATTCCTTCCCTAGACTACTTTCGCTGTTCTTCTCTTCTTTATCATGGCACCTTACTGAAACGGTGGCAGATTCAAAGAAAGTTACGTTTCAGTGTTTTCAAAATACCTACCTCAAATAAATGATTTGATTTTGACTCTTGATTTGAAGAAACTTACTTCAGAACCAATGAGAACGCAGCTTCATCGACAACATTAAATTTAATTAAATTTACTTAAAAATATTTGTCCTAGTTATTCTATTGTTAGCACGTATATATGTGTGAGACATCCGTTTGAATCCGGTAGACGAGTGTTAATTTTCCGATTCATTTACCTACTGAATCTGAAATATATTCCGACCCTTTGTGATAAGCGAAATCCGACTAGTCACTCGAGCAACAGCCAGCCAACCTCAATACTATACATTCATGGTTATTACAATGAAATTAAACTCGTCAATGCGTCTCAATAAATGTCTATTCACTCAGAAATTTGGCCTATTTGTAATAGAAATCTTGTGGAAATAGGTTCCTGTAACTTATAATGGAAGCCAGGTTGGAGACTTGCTACTAATACCTGGCCAGCGAAACCTCGTCGGCTATTGTAACCAACAATTTCTATAAGAAACCTTCCTTATTAAATGGCTTATCAATTATGTACTAATGTATCTTTATATGTAATATTATTTTTAATACTTCCAAACAAATGTAAAATATTACAATATAAAACGAATGCAAGTATGGTTGTATAACGATTTATCTAGACTAAACTGATATTGATAATATTTTTTGTACCAGATTTACGTTCGATGTATTCTAGCATCCTGAAACGATCTTGTCGACCTCATAAATGATTATTTCATAATTTTTGGTTATTCTTCAGAATAAGCACTATATACGTGTTCGCACTACGTAAGCTGTTCATAGCGTATTGCATTCTGCGTGGCCAGGATCCACCTCATGAATTCCTCTGGTACAGGTTGACAATCAAAGCGCAGCCTAAACCATAGAACCACCGTGTTCCTGTTATAGTTATGCAACTATACTAAGAAAGAATTATTTACAAAGATCACTGTAAAAATATAATAGAACACGGGTTGGCAACCTTTTCTTATATAAGGGCCTCAAATGTTATATGGTTAATGCTGGGGGCTACATTTCATGTGTCCTCCACATGTAGGGTCGTGAGAAAACCCAAGTTGCGTCGTGTAAATGGGGACTGTGTGGGCCGCACTGCAATTGCAAAGAGGCCGCATACGGCCTGCGGGTTGCAAGTTGCCGAACCCTCTAACAGAGTGTTAAAGTTTTTATGCTGAGCTTTCTTAAGCTCTACATATAAACTTTGCCTTCCAAGACAACTTCCTTTCAGTAAACTAAAGCCATTCCAGCTGCTATATAAAATCCTCAAGTAATGAAAAATACTAAATCACTGACTTATTTCCAGGGCGAAGCACCAGATACTGAAATCGGACGGGTGTACGTCGATGATCCGGATGACTGGGATTTACCGGACAAGCGGTTCATGTGGCTGCCGTCGTACGAACAGAGGAGTCCATACTTCGACGTCCACAGCAACACTGGCATGATTACTATGAAGGAGGGAACACCGAATGGCACTTATCTGCTTAGATTTAATGTAAGTTACATATATGTAGATATAACTAAAAAATAGTCAAATAGGAATTTCACAATTGTTTTTTTTTTTGTTGAAAATCACAATATTGGTTATTAAGGATCTATTAAAAGAACAAGCCGACATCAAATTACATCAGCAAGTGATAACGTTAACGTAGTTGGATTTAGTCAAATAGGTCATATTAGGAACTACTCCCACTATAAACACCAGCTTTTAAATAAAAAGAGCAAGTTAGTTATGAGGCCAATAAATAAAAAAAAAACTGTTGAATTGAGAACCTAATCCTTTTGTGAAGTTTGTTAAAAAATTACATGTATTCAACACATACACACACATTCAACACATGCGCACCTACGTTTTAAAAAAATTAGAAAATTACGTTTGTAGAAATTATTAGTAGGTCTTACTAGTAGAATCCCAATTGCACCGTTTGGTACTAAAAATTAGAAAAAAGAATCCTGATAATTATATAGAATATCGAATACAGTTTGCCGGCAACGATACATTAATTATCTAAAAAACACTCTAGATTTCAACACGATACGTTTCAAAGTCATGCATATTCCAAGCTATGCAATCAGGAGATTGCACTATCAACTTAAAACCTACTTTGAGCCATAATCTAGCTAAGTTTAAAAATGTATTTAGACAAGGAAGGAGTTTTCAGACTCTTTATTTATTTTTGCGATGTTTCTCCGGGGTTTCGGGTTGCGGCAACTTAATAATTAAATGTCGGAAATTGCTGCCGCATTGCTTTCTCAAAAGACCTGGAATTTTGTGGATTTTACGAGTTTTAAATAGTAAAATAACTACCGGATTTACTTGGAGTTTCAGCGATATATTAGGACTTGTTGAATAAATGAGGTGTAGGTTGGCTGCTAGTCCCACTGCTGGGACTGGAGGTGTGGTAACAAGCTACTTGAGCACATTAGTCACAGTTTCTAAATTAGAAGAAGAACTTGAATAAATAGAAAAGTATTGTACGCATTTGGAAATACACGGATCTATTCTATATTTACTTTTATTTAACGCCAATATATACATACATATTTAGCTGTTGATATATTTTTAAAATAGTTTATGTTGTGAATCCTTATAACTATATCTTCGGTGTTTGCATTAAAGAATATATCCAGAATACCGTGACTGGAAGCGACATTAGATGAAATCCATAGACATTTTTCGTACGTAACCCCAATTAATTCGTTTGTCAGGTGACAGAGGAAAACGAGCCGATAGTGCCTTTCCATTGGGTGGAAGCAACAGTCAACGTCACCAATAAAGAAATACCTGAAGAGGCCGTCGATAAATCTGGCTCGATCCGTTTCATCAACATCACCGCTGAAGAGTTTATTATCCCTGAACCTGATGTAAGTTGTTTAATTTCTGGCTTTTATTAGACTGCTTAGTGTACTCTTGCTAAGTTGGAGATCGCGGGTTCGATTCCCACCCAGAACTTTGTTCAGCGAACAGGACGTTGGATATGTGTCTGGATGTTAAAGATGTCTACGTAAAAATTAAAAATGTATGTTTTTCAGTAGTCTGGCTAACAGCGCTCCTCATAACTGAGGCGGCACACTCTACCATACAGCTGACATGGATTGATATAATAAATTATGTAAATAGTCAATATAACTTTGTTTCATTATTTTAAACCAAGAAAGTTTGCATTAAAATTTTATTAAGGTATTTTCGCAAGTTTCTCTTCCATACGGGATTAAAAGTATCCGACTATATTTTACTTCGTACTCCCAAAATATGTGAGAATTTCATTTTGGAGAGCACACGCCGGGTCACGCACGCTAGCACGCGATCCCGCCATCAACTAAATCTATTTGATGTAATACTTTAGTGGGGTACGAAACCTATTTATTTCCTGATTTCCATGTTAAATTTTTAGTTCTGTTTCGGTTTGGAAAACTGAAGATCAAATACATGATATGAACTCTCAAGTTCCTTCTTGCCATGTCATAATACTTTTATCATCAGCAGTCGTTGATATAATTGGTTCTATGGGTTATGTGTCGGTAGAAATAATAAATCAATAAAAATCTAAATAATAAAAATGAATTGCTGTTCGTAAGTCTCGCTAAAACTCGAGAACGACTGGACCGATTTGGCTTATTTTGGTCTTGAATTATTTATGGATGTCCATACCGATGTTTTAAAATTGTTGACTTGAAAATGTTTAGCTTTTTTATTTATCGATTGAGACAGTACGAAGTTTTCCGAATCAGCTAGTTGTAAAGGGGAGGTACTGCCGGGGTTGTTTGCAATTGTTTGAATTTACATTCCATTCAGACTTTTATTAAGTGAGCTCGATATTCTTATGATAAAATAAATAATATGACTGACTTCAAAGCCATCATTGCTCATTAACCCTCAACCGGATGTTAACAATTGAGTGACATGAAATGCCTCGCGACACGCTATGGTTGTCTGCAATTTAACAGTCGTTAAGCTGTGTCGGAACCCTTCTGGTGGAATCTGACTGTTACACTGAAGGTCGTGGGTTCGGTTCCCACCCGGGGCAAACTTTTCTGTGATGTGCAGGAATGTTTGTTCTGTGTGTCAATATCTATTTAAGTCTGTATTTAAAAATATGTATGTTTATCATTTGTCTGATCACCATTGAACAAGCTTATGCTTAGTTTGGGATCAGAAGGCCGTGTGTCCAAAGATATTTATTTATAACAACTAACGATAAATGCGACAACTGATTCCTTTACCAATCAGCTTTAGAGCGACGCGATGGAGTATTTTAGACATCAGTTATCAGAAGAAACAGACAGTAGTACTAACCAAACCTATAATGACCTTTTTCTTTGTCCTACCAGGGTACAAGCAAGAAGGAGAAGTTAAACCGACGCCTGGCGGAGCTGTACAACACTACAATTGACAATGTGGATGTATTCACGGTTTTCAATAAACTGACAGTGAAAGACGCCTTTCTTGATGTTCGGTTTTCGGCTCACGGCTCCCCTTACTACCCGTCCGAGAAGCTGGATAGTATGGTTATCGGGATACAGGAAAAGGTAAGGGAAAATTACAGGATTAGGTAAAATATTTACCAGGGAAACTCGGATCTTGATCGAAAAATACTTGAATGTTAACTCGATTTTCTGGTTTTTTCCGATAGTTTATTAGCAACTACGTACTACTAGCGATGTACGGTGATAGCCTAGTGGTTTACAATTCGGCCTCTTACTCGGAGGGTCTGGGTTCGAATCCAAGGGCGCGCACTTCTTGGAGTTATGTGTACCTTCTCATTGACTCGTGCTCAATAGTGGGCCGTGATGAGTTGAAATGATATCAGCAACGTGTTACTGACCGCGGATTCATTTAGAAAAAAGAAACTTATGTTTCATCCCAGACTAAATCTATCTCTATGCTAAACTTCATGCAGATATCCGTTTAGTACTTTTTCAATCAGATCCGTTTTTGCGTGACAGAGGAACAAATATCCATCCATTCATCCTCATAAACTTTCCATTTATAATATTATTAGCATCCGCCCGCAAATTCGTCCGCGTTGACGCTAACTTTGATAAGATGTTTGTGAAACTTTAAACGTTAACGCAGCAGAAGGAATAGGAAAAAAACCCGATTTTGAAACATTCTTCATTGGTGCTACGCTCCTATTGGTCTTAGGCCTTATAGCCTATAGCCTTCCTGGATAAATGGACTATCTAACACTGAAAGATTTTTTCTAATCGGACAAGTAGTTCCTGAGATTAGCGCATTCAAGCAAACAAACTCTTCAGCTTTATTAGATTACGACAAAAATCAATCAGATACAATTTTAGCAGGTACCCACCGATATTCTTGTTGAGGTTGATTGTTGTACCACTGATTTAATCATAAATATAAAACGTGCATATTATCGGAAGACAGTACAACAGGAATAAATATATTCAAGATAATTCTGGATGTGGTCTACCCGTGTTTCATCTTATTCCATTCAACGGTTAGCGGGTGAAGAAAAATATAAATGTCTCACTATCTTCACAAACTTCCACTTTTATAATATGACTAGGATTCTTGTAAATGAAAGAAATATTTATAACAAAACACTTTTGCTGGTTCTATGAAATGAATTTACTTCATTTATTAATAGATGTCAAGTATGACGTTATGAAACCAAAATGAACGTCTGTCACCGGTGCCAAACGTCTTGATAAATGTTTGTTTTTGAGTTTATTTTGTATTTGAGGTTATGTTTTTAATGACATCGTTCAGGTCGTAGCGATTTTGGGATTGTAGGGTGCAATACTAATTTCCAGGCACCTTTGTACTTGTAAAACTGGTAAAAAAATATATTTTTATTTTTGTTTTTACATTGCCAACGCCGATATAAAAATTACGTTAACATTCAGAAACATTTTCAAATCAATGATGCGTGTAAAATCGAGCATTTTCTGAACCATTGGGTAGTTTCTGAAATAATAAAATTTTACCTTTGAGTAAACTTCTATTTCGTTTCAAGTTGTCTGATTCTTGGGTAAACGTAACATATCTTTGATCCTGTAACTTATTTATATAAAGGTCAAGAATGATCGGGCCTCGTGTTTAGATGAATGTTAAAATATTTTGATGATTCTTGCAAAAATGAATTTAGGGGTTGTCAAATTGTCTTTTTAAAGTGAGAATTGATCCATCCGTTCGCCACGCTGGCCAAGCTGCCTAAATTTTGTATGGGTACATATTAATACTATAGTCGTATTTGGACTCGATGTTATCCTTTTAATGTTTAAATGTTCTCACATAGTATACTTACAGGGTACTTTTAAAACGACGATTTAAAGAAATGCAAACATGGCCTATGTTTTTAGACTACTATCGTCGCGGATACTTAACATTTTAATACAAACGGGTACTCTGGCTCTGTTTATTGTTAAGATAATATTACCGATATTATGCAACTGGGTCGAAATATCGGTATAATAATAAACAGATCGTGAGTACCCGTTTGCATTGGAATGTTTAAAACATGGCTTATTTATTACATTACTCAGACGTGTCTAACAGGGCCGAATTTATTTACTTAATTATTATACATATGCAACAATAATAATAGGTAACAAAATCTACTCTTAAAATTTTGTTGTTGATGAGATTAGTGGAATATATACAACTTGTTAATAATGCATTTAATAAAGGCAAGAATTATTAATAATTTTTAGAAAACCAATGTTGCTAATGTCCATCCATAGTAGGTGTCGATCACCTGTTCCTTTCGCGACTGGTCTGTTCGTATTCTTTTTTTTGTAGTTTTTTTTTTTTAATAAAACTGCATTGTATTCGATACATAAGTAACATAAAAAAATTATTTCACTATAGCTTGAAGAAGAACTCCAAGCGAAGATTTATATGGTGAAAATCGACGAATGTCTGATCGAGAAAGAGCAATGTGAAGACTCTTGTCGCAATGTCCTGATGAAGAACAACGTACCACTGTCCGTTTACACCAATACAACCAGTTTCGTTGGTGTATCAGCTCGAGTCGAGTCTGAGTGTACTTGTGATGTGGAGGAACCGCTCATTTGCTTGAATGGAGGTAAGCCATTCAATTCTTCTTCCTTTTTTTACCTTTTTCTTTTTTGACTTGCCTGTTTCTTAGGTGGTCAGTAAATCTGGTCGGTCGTGGGTTCGATCCCCACCCAGAACAAACTTTTCTCTGATGACCAGGAATGTTTTTTGTGTGTCTGGGTGTAACAAAAATATTTATATAAGTACGTATTGTATAAATAACATACCAAACTGCCATGGTTCAGAAAAAAAATATATTTGTCACTTAAACATTAGCCCCATCCAGAAATCGAACATGGGATAGCTTTATAGATTGCGCTGTTTCTAGCTCGGTACTCTAAAGATGGAACTACACACTAAAATCATTTGTTAAAAATTCATAAATCTTTTAAATCTAAGCCGAACTCTCGTTATAACAGAATAATAAGGAATTTATAGCACAGTGTATATTAAATTATTTAAGTACGCTTAGGCGTTTGAGAAATTTCGGGTCGGAGTGAAATATATATTTAAGTTTATTTCAAAGCGCAAAATATATTTTCAAATTATCTCGGAGACTCACTCAAAGTAGACTATGAGTATTACAAATTGCTCATTATCTTATTATTCACAGTAAAATTATTATTCTCAAAACTGTAATATTACGCGTAATTACTCATGCTATGAAACTGGTAGTAGATACATTTAATACTTAACACAATATTGTAATTTTTACACTTAATTTATATTTATAATTTTACTATAAAAAATAAATTAGAATTGTAATATTGTGTGGTAGTATAATAATTACAAAATTATATTATACATATGTATATTAAAATTATCTCATAATAAATATAGTAAATCTGTTAATGGGTTTTTAAGGTTCAGAAAAGGGAATAATTTTCAAAAGTGAAACTGTCGTTATTTCTACTTCCTACGGTGAGTGGTCTTAGAAAAAGAGTGGTCATATCTCAGCAGTATTTTATAAAGATATCCGCCAATTTACCTAATTATACCCGTCGACAATGGACATATTTGTCACAAATTGACAAATTTGTCAGCTTTTAACATATGTACATATTTGTCGAAATGTCAGTGTTATGAATTGAGGACCAGATGTATCTCGCTGTCTACCGCAAATTATTTGCAAAATTCATTTGTTAAATGTAATACATTTGTAAACATTATATTCACCGCTTCTAAAAGCTGCTTCAACATTAATAAGGAACTGTCAAAGAAAGCTACCCCTACATTAACGTTGTAGTAGAAGACTAACAGAAACCGTCCTTTGTCCTCAGGAACTCCTTTCTCAGATAAATGTGAGTGTCCAGAAGGCCTCTCGGGGCCTCATTGCGAGCAGACCTCGATCGGGTTCCACGGGGACGGCTGGGCCATGTACTCCTCCCCGCCAGCCTGCCACGAAGGCCACGTCACGCTAACAGTGACGTCACACTCTAGTAACAGCCTCGTGTTCTACTTGGGTCCTCTACGATTCAATCCCCTTTTGGATGTTCAAGGTAAGTTTTAACACATAAAAATGTTTTTTGTTTACTTTTTATTTTGTTATTCACTCGTTGTTCATCAGCAACAGTAAAACAAAATATTATTTATAATACAACACAGCGATTTATTTACAGTATAAAGAATAATATTTTTCTTTGGTATTATTATATTTGTGCGTTATTTAAGGCACAGTCAAACTGCTCATGAAATGAAACATTATAAATTTATTTCTTACATTTACGGGGATGATATTGACAATCTACAACTAGGAGATTTGGAGTAACTATACTTCGTGTAACTTTGATCCGCAATAAATGTAAACAAACCATAAAAAACCTTTTGTAGGGTTTACACCAACATAAATGAGTTGCTTTCCACTAATGTATGTCATATCAGTCACATAAAAAAATCACAAATTCATCATCCTTTTAAATCCTTCATTTCATGAAGGAGTTAACAACCTTTCAACTTATTGAAGTATTTTGTTTTATACTTTGATAATC
>DWJZ01004855.1:0-14814 GCA_018249125.1 Asbolis capucinus
ATTTGCATCACCAGATGTTTTATGACCTCTAAAATATGCCGCCCATTGTTCTAAATAGTGATTTATGACACGGAGATGAGTTTAGAAAACAACATTTAATTATTGTTTAAACAGCACAGCTGTATGGTAACTTTATTGGGGGTGCCTAATAGTTTTGGCCAAGGCTGTATGTTGAAGCTAAAGGTCAATTTAAAAATGTATAAGTGTGCATTTTTAAGTACCGAAATAAGCAACAGTGTAGCATATAAATAACTGTTGAATAGTGACACACTCATTCTACTTCTTGCAGGCACGCAAGGTGGATCTTCAGACATGGCCCGGTATTAAACAGGAGCAAGAGGAGTTTTTAGATGCTTATTGCTGTGTTAAAATGTCGCTCTCAGGTAGTAAACTCATATTTTGCATTTAATAATCATCATGTTGATACTTAATAATTTTGTATTTTTCTTTGTTACAGAAAATACCACATCAAGTTTGGTTAATTACGTTCACAATTAACATTTACTTACATTATTTTAATCTCATATTTGTATCTCGTTTCTAAATTATAAAATTAAATCGCAATTGTAAACTATGAACCTGTTTGATTGACGGTTTTTTTTCCTTTTGCATCACTTTTATTCTTTCTGCTGTGTTAATTGTAATATTAATTACATTGTCAACTGATCTCATAATTACCCATATGTTACAAGGATAATTATCCTGCAAAATATCAATAACCCAAAATCAGGATTGACTGTAAAATCAAAACATTTCATTTTAAATATATATTTTGTCAATTTTTTTCTCAATTTTATATTTTCCAGATATATAATCCGATATAATTCTAATAATGCTATAACATGTATATACAGTTACATTGTAGGAAAGGTCCTTAGCAACATCTACATTTGAATCTTAGGAGCTAAGTGGAATCATGTTTGTTAAAATACATTTAATAGATAATACTATTGTAGTTTCAATAATTCAATAACATGATTTCAAAGATCTGAAATTTTATATTATTATTAGTATCAAAACAAAGAGGTTTTGGCAGACTATATAGTCGTATTATTGACTATATAGACCATTTAAGTATATTTCTATTGTTGGAATGTTACAATGCAAAAGATCTACAAGAATTTAAATAGTATATGAATAATTCATCATATTTCCAAATGAATATTACTACGTTTCAAAAATTTAATTGGTCTTAATTTAATGAGATGTAACAAGAAAATGCTGATCAATGAGTTGGGAATGACAGTAATTACAATCAGCAATGACAAAGTTATTGGAAAGAAATCATGTTATCAGTATTAAGAACTATTTGTTACTTTGTACAACATTAATGTATTTGTAATAGTCCAGTTTTTCCAAAATAATTTGAACTATTTGAAACTTTTCCAACTTTAGGCATGTCTTCAAAAATATTTTTAGCTATTCTCTCTATCATATTAGCACACAAAAATGTCATGTAAACATTAATATTTATGAAAATAGAAAAATTAATGGTGGTAGATATTTCAGTAAATATCAAGTTCTGAAGAGATGTAAAGGGTTTCAAAATAAAAACACATCTTGTATTTGCATCACCCTGTATTTTAAAAACAAATTGAACATGTTATTGGAATACAATAGTACATTCTCTACTTACAAGTAACTAAGCTACATTTTTAAAAAACACAATGATGCATATACACATTGTAAATTACACTATTGAGGTAAACTTAATGAATTGGACAAGTAGAAGAAATGGTGATGTTTTAATATTAATATTTTACATTCATACATCTACTTTTTATAACAAGGCATTCTGTAAACATATTCTTTTAGCCTTATTAAATTTAAAAAAATCAAATAACTAATGGCAATAACTGACAAATAAGAATTTCTTCCACTTTGTACTGCAAAGCTCTTTACAAGGCAATTATAAAAGAACATTTAACCTCAAATGATAAGTAATTAGTTACCAGTTTAACCGTTAATTTAAAATGTCTTAAAGTTAAACCGTGTAAATAGTCAGTCAAACCTAATATTCAAATATCAAATCAAGTTTCATTAGACCATAATAATCAGCTGTAATTTGATTTCATAAGCTGAATTTAAACAGCTGTTAAAATTATTAAGATTTTTGATAAAGAATAGATCAATTGTGACTTTAAGTGAGAATGTCTCTCATATTTGTGAAAAAAATTATTATTATTTGATAATGTAGCCAAAAGAGCTAGAGTAAACTGAGAAAACAAAAGAGACAAATCAAATGAGAGCCATTTTTCATGTTCATTCATAAGTCCCTTACAAAGAGCTATCAAAAGGTCAATATTGAACTTTTACTGAACCCAACTTACTTGACACCGACAGTTGTCCTTGGGTCGGCAACCTGCAATTAAACAATACCTAAGAGAATGGACTTTTCCAAGTCAATTAAATAATCACCTATTAGTTCTAAATATTTTTTTCTTTTTTTCATGATAAAATGCATCAGCTACCCTATAAAATATTGAAAACTTACATAACGAGGGTGTCGCCTGTGTCACGTCATTCATATACGAATAAATAAAAAATATGTCATAAAAATCATATGCATCCCCTAGCGAGTGGTCGAAGTTCTAAACTCGAGTCGTAGAACGCATTCGAGGCTTCTCATAAGACAATTGTCTTTCTACTTACCGAACACGGGCCGCATGGTTTACGAGAGAAAATTGCACCAGAATCATCAACATCACCTCACTTACACTAACATCACATTTGCTCATCACTGAGCGTCACTGAGCCGTCACATCGCGTCAATATTTACAGTATGTTCACTCAACACTTAACACTACAGCGTCCTCTGGCCCACTCCAGTTCTAAAAGACATTACCACAGAGCCCAACTGAGACTGTTATTAGCTGTGTTAATTCTTAATGTACTCAAGATTATTTAAGACCACAAAATCTATGGGTTGTAAAATTGGTTCAGGCCCATTTGAGTGTATCAGAGTTTTTTGGGTCTGTTCTTTACAACCAGCTCTAATAGACAGTAAGGTCAAGTCAAATATGTTGCTGCTTGCTTGTCGTTGTGAACACAGCGCGGTCAGGTCTCCTCGACTCTGTTGTGGTCTGTGTTAACATCATGTTCAGGCCCACTTGAGTCTGTTTTTGGCGGCATTCGGTCCGTATATGAACCGCTGCCGCCATTCCTCGTACTGCTACGTGCACGCTATACTGTTAGACGTGGAGGGGCTGTGCTCAGAAGTCTTCTCTGTGGTCTTCCTGTCGTCGGCGGCCGCGTGAGCCGGCGCCGTTCCGTTGTGAATGTTCACTTCGTACATGTTTGATGAGTTTGAATCCTCGTTGTACGATAGGACACTAACATCTTCCGTCTGCAACCGAAGATAAAATATAACCATTAGTTATTACAATAAATGCAAACGTATAACGAAGTTACTACTTTTTGTTCTTGCCTAGTTTAATAGGAGGCACACGATTGATAAAAGTAGGACCATGGGAAAGTCAGTTGGATGTGAAGAATAAGAATGTGTTTTCGCGTGTACTCACGCTGCTCTCCGAGAGTCGCTTGGTCTTCTTGCCAGCGGGCGCGGGCGTGGGCGCGGGCGGCGGCGGCGGGTCGTGCTTGCGCTTGCCGGCGGGCGCGCTGCGCTCGGTGCGCTCGCGCCGGATCAGCGACGCCGACAGGTACTGGTGCAGCTGCTTGCGCGGCACGTGCCGGGCCTGCCGTACATACACACGTCACTGTATCGCGGACGTGGACTAATATAATAATAAAAGTGTATGATGCTACTTGTATGTTGCGTATATGTTTGATCAATCATGTGACGTTTCACACACATTAGTTTTTCTCCACTTCTAGTTATTTTTAACCGACTTCAAAAAAAGTAGGTTTCGCTTTGAGCTTTCAAAAATTGTAGGGGCGCCTAGGCCGTTTGTTAATTTTTACGTGTACTTGTCGGACAATTGTATGTAATTTTTAGCGACATCTGACGGTTAGTTTTTGAATTATCTTCAATAATACGCATTAACTGGTTGCGACTACGTTGACAATTACCGTTTCATTATGTTACTTGTCGGAGGCACTTGAAGTCTGTTTTTTTAATGATAAGATTATTATCTATTTATGATTGAATCTTGTAAAATTTAGATCACCGATTTATTGCTAGAGGGTATCGATATGTATGTTTATCAGTTGTTTGATTTGGGATCAGATAGCCAGATAATTTATTATTTTTGATATCGTTATTGATTCCAGTTATTTCAGAAATATACTGCTTCCCTTGTCTCATTCTGTATCCCGCGAATGTTGATGCGCGTGTCTATACTTTCGTTCGACTGGTAAAGCGATAGTTACCCCCAATCTGGTGTCGTTAATGGCCATGGGTAGCGTTGGTCACTTACCATCAGGGGACCATCTACTCATTTGCCTACTTATATAAAGAAATAAAACGTCGCATGACACTGACTATACCATAATCGCCCTATAAATGAAAATGTACGTCAAAAACAAAATGTTAGTAGTATGAACCTCAATTGTCATCCCCTCACGCAGCATGCTGGTGTGCTCAGCCTGGTAGTGCACGGCCTTGGTGAAGGACGAGATGTCGTAGGTGAGGTCTACGTTCACGTTGGTCTTCTCGAACACCAGCCCGATGAACCACATCGAGCATACGTTTGCTATTATCTCGCCCTGGAACACAACACCAACATCATCATTATTATACTGTTACCATACTTTTATAAAGCTTACTGATTATTAGTGAACGACCGAACCTGAAACTTTATAAAAAAAAACAAAATTATTTGGAATCTAGTGTATTTATATACTCTTCAAAACTACTTAAAAAGTGAAAGTGAAATGAGATTTTGGTTCCTAAGACGAAAAAATGCTTTTCATTGCAGAATACAATGACGAACTCATAAACTGTATTAAAGTTCTTGATTTCTTTCCAATTAATATCTTTCACAAGTGCAAACTTTTTAGATTAAACTGAAAATGCCGAGACAGTACATTAACCATGAAAAAAACTAAATTTCGAAATAGAACTGCAGTAAATGATAAAATTATAGACGGGAAAATAAAATTTAAGCATAGTCAAAAATGCGTGTGTTATTAAAGTAAAGTTTGAAATTAATTATTTTTGTTTTCTTTTCATTTGAGATTACTTAACCATAAATATGGATACTTCCGCCGCTCAAATAGTGGCATCGTGCATCGGTGCGGAAAGGCTTGGATCAACGAACGATTGCTAGAAATTCAAGAGTATAGCTAATGTTTGTATAGAGATAGATTCTAACGAAAGGAGACTCGGTACCGGCAGAACTTGACCACCAACTACTCGTCTTAAATATCGATTTATTGTTTCAACTTCCCTGTGAAATCGTTGCCGCACGTTAGTAAACATCAAAATACTACGTCGAGAACACGTCCAACAATAAGACGGAGGATGAAGGAAGCTGTAATTACCCCTTTTAGACTAACAAATGAGCATCTTGGGCCAGCCATGAGCCTCTATTTTATTCACCGATGAGTGTGGGATATGTTTAAATGCTGCAGACAGTCGCAGAAGAGTCGCTATCGTCGACGCAGGGAGAGACATGCTCAAAGTTGCATTGAGCAGCATTTGGATGATCGGGCGAACGGAACTTGTGTTTATTTACATGGTTCATCAAAACGGTGGAAGAGGTGGTTAGAAGGTACGACGCTATGTAACGGAGGTTTTAGATGCTCACGTGGTACCCTACATCAGATTAATAGACGAAAATTTTACTTTAATGCAAGATAATGCCCGATCCAAGCTGCTATACAAGTTCGACAATATTGCGAAGAGGTTGGGGTACTTACCATGTATTGGCCAGCAGATTTAAATCCCATTGAGCATATTTGGGACAGTTTAATTCTTGAGCACGCGGACAACATCGAGTCGATATAATCAACAACTTAAAAACTTTTATGAATACTTTTTTGTGGGATAAGCAGGCATTTATTCTATTTCTTCCTTGTCTATTTCAGCGCTCATGCGGAGAAGAGAAACAAGGGAAGCAACATATTGCTGAGGCAACCGGAATCAGTATCAAATGACCCTCAGATGCACCAACAATATATATACCCACTGCTTGAGGACGGGAGACAGTAGAAGAATGGGAAGGAGGATGAATAATCGACGAGAGAAGAGGAAAACTTGCTCTCAAGCTCCCAGCCGGAACACGACGAATCGTTTGACTGGTGATGCTTGCAAGAGGGTGGCAGCTAGCCACACGAGCTTCAATAATCTATCTTTCTATCATTTAAAGAAAAACAGACTTCAAATTACTCCGACAAGTAATGCATCGAAAATATATGATCAAATGTCGCTCAAAATGACATGAACCTACAGAACAAGTACTAACCTTTAGCATAAAAAGGAATCAACAATATCGGTATACCCACTACAAAGTTACAAAAGTAGAAAACCCTTAATTACGTCAGTTGGGGAAAACCCTACGAAACATTTTTAATGGTTTGTTTACTTTCTTTCCAGATCAAAGTTACACCGGGTATAAAAAGTGCATTATACTACTTAGACACCTGCAAACAAGAACATATGAATTCACTTTTACATGACAATGAGTTACAACAGTATTTAACATTGTCCGAGATCTCCTGAGAGAGCGCTCCGACAGCTGGTCGATTGAACCGTAACGCTCAAATCAATCATTATTTATTATGCCAATAATAGCGTTCCATAATTTAGCATCTTATTACTATTATAGTTTTTATATTAATAAGCAATTATGACATTTATGATTATCAGTATATCATAGTTATCATTATTCTGTCAACGATAACCTGGGGGTGTTAAGGTATTGCTTTAACAAATATAATAAGATGCCATTGCAAGTGAGTTGCAAAGTTTTGCTTAGCAGGTGCTTGAATAACTCTACTATTTACATTATATAAAATTCAAACCTGGCGGACAAGAGGCAAAATGAGAAGTTAATAAATAAGAAACCACTACTATACTAACATTTTCATTCTTTTTTACCTCCGGTGCGGGGTCCGCGGGTACCGGGGCGCCTGTAACGAAACAAATGTGCAACAGTAAATATTTGGTATACAATTTTTTTTATAAAAACATACACGGAAAACTGAAAATTAGGTTTGAAATTTGCAGAATTTATTCGAAAGAAATATATGGAGTATGGACAGACAGACGGTCTACGTACTGTTCATCGTCAGCAACATTGCAACTCATAACAGGCACACTGCTGGGCTCGGGTTTCCTCTCAGGCCACAGGCCACCAAAATTGCCAAGTGCAGAATGGTAGTAGAGCTCACACATTCAACAACTTTATGGGGTTCTTTGCGATGTTTTCAACGACGCAAGTGGTGTTTAACTTCTAAAACGTTTCCTATTTTAAAAATGAGACGCGCGTGCAGGATTTAAGCCCAGACCAACGTACAAACAATTTAGCTATCATTGTTTATCGCCGTTCACCTGCATCCTACCAGTTTTTGCGACATACAGTTCCACCATAAGGAACGAGACAGGGCGCATATATTTTTATGCCGAGTGATAGTGGAGGTGCTGTGTAATGTGATAGTTCTTTTAGGATGACAAATAATATGTCCTAGCCGGTCCCTGTCTTATGATAAGGTAGTTAAGCCATGTCGGAGCCACCAACCTGGCGGCAGGGCGAGCGGCTGTCCGTTGTTGGTGTTGAGCGGCACGCTGTTGTAGCACTCGGGGTTCACGTGCGCGATCGTGATGTGCTGGTTGCGCTCCAGGGTCGCTGCGCAAACACACAACACCTTACATACACTACACACATTGGAGTTCCAAATCAGTCTCTCAAAGTGACCGTTCACGGCACCTTGTGGGCGCTGGAGGCTAAAAGTTATCGTTATGGCAGTTATCGGCGTATAAATTAGACCAGACTAATATGGATGGTTCCTATGTACAACGACCAATACAACAATTTGAGAATTTTCAGTTAAATACTTCCTTTAACTCCAAATGAAGGTCATGCACTGAAATGGCTAAATATAGTAGCTACTTACTTAAGCTTTAGTCGTAGTATATACAACAATATATCAAATTCAAATTTTAAAATGATTATGATTATACACTGTCGTCCTTATACATAATAACTATCGAAATAGCGGGCGTTAAAACAAGAAATGGGTGGTACACAAAATATGTTTAACTAATTTTGCTTTTGCGGATACATTTCCCAAAATTATATGCTGCAGGTACGTCACATTATATTAGAAATCCATGTTGCTCCATGTAGCCTGACACTTCTAGTTCTTTATCTATATAGAAAGCTTATCTAATTGGACTTGTTTTAATATAGCTGAAGAACACAAGGTTCAACATGCTCTATATGCTGTGTTTGTTTCTGTGTCAACTTTAAAATATATATTATATAAGTCTTTTCACATTAATACAAGTAGTAATCATCCGTGTATGTGTGTGCGGACTCACTGATGAGATGTCTGATGCGGCTTTCGATGAGGCCGCACCACTGCAGCTGGTCGACGGGGCGCGCGCTGGACGCCAGCAGCACTATGAAGTGTTTGTAGCGCGCGAAGAAATTGGGCGCCTCAAACAACCGCTCCCATCCGCACTTGCCCAGCATTATCTCGTCCGTAATCGCCAGACCTGCCCGCAACATCGTCACAATAAAACTTGCGTTACTTGAGGGCTTATAAGGTTTGACCCAAGTAATACTAATTATTTACCAAGTAATCTCCACCAATTGGACATAATACAGGGCTTTTTCGTAATACGTGATATAACTCAAATAATAATATAACTTATAACGATCGATTAAGTGAAATTATTATCACTGTTTAAACCGATAATCACGATTACGACCGGAGTCCTATCTCACCTAGTCTAAACTCTTCCATGATGACAGTCCTCGTTGAAGCGGAGACATTGAAGGTGGAATTCTGGTGAGGATAGGCGGGAGTGATGATCGGCATCAGATGGAAGCGGTCCGATACATTCACCTGACACAACATAATGTTATTATAAACAAAAATATATGCAGTGTACTAACAATATTATTACAGTAAATTTGTTCAGAGTTCTTACTACAACATTCATACAAGTTAATGGTTACTTAAAGAACAAATTTTGCATCAAGATAGTAGTCAGGAACAATTTGAAAAAGTAATCAGTATGGGTGGGAACATTATGATGTTATCGACAAAGGTTCACCAAACCTTACTATCTAATATGCAGGGAGCACACTGTTTAACCATTTATAATGGAGTTTTATAACAATCATTTGAAATTTCATGTTTCATATATAAAAATTACTAACCCGGGGATCCCACACAGGAAAGCCAAGGTTGACAGTGTCTGGCTGCTTCAGTAACACGGGTTGGGGCCACTTCCACTGGCTGAAGACGAGGAAGAACTTATGCACCAATGTTGCCGGCAACGCGTTCGGGTACAGCTGGCACGTCCGCGCAACCAGCATGGCCCACGACACACCGCCCAGGTAGCCCAAGGTGTTGGAATAGATTCCGTGACCTGAAAATCGACAAAATGAACTAAAATTGTTTAACACATTTTTTATGTTCATAGCACTTACATAAGTCACCTAAACGGGCATCGTCCTCTGTGATGATAACACAGGGCCATCGTATAAAATCTACCGGACCAATACAACTGCCTTTATAATATCACGCACTTTTTCCACACAATATGGCGTGGGATAACCGGATATCTCTACAATGTGAAAATTCAGTATAATATCAGAGTAAATACGCTTCAATTTACTTAATAGTATCTTAGAACGTTAATAACTTAGAATGAACTTGCCAGTACCCGGGGGACAGTACCCGACCGACCCGAGTATATACCTCGGCCATAATTCGAAAAGAATGATTACCATAAAAAGTTGCCAACTATTGCTAGTAAATTGAAATGTTGGCCGAGGCCACAGTATCAAATTTATCTATAATCAACGAGTTTTCTTAATTGTTAGAGCTATAAAAAGATAATAGTTGGATAAACTGGAAATTAAATTACACAATTCCCACCAAAATGAAAGATTGTTAATATGTAGGTCCAAGTTGCAAGTGTAATGTTTGATGTGAGAGACATACGTTTGGCCCAGAGCTTGATGGCGCGCAGCGTGAGGCGGAAGTTGTTGATGTCGGGCACGAGCCGCAGGATCTCGTCGGTGACACGGCAGCCGTTCAGTGACCGCACGCACTTCTGGTCAAGGTTCTTCAGCAGCATATCGTCGCGGAGGTCGAACGAGTCTGAACAACCAACGAATGTATCGCGTGATGATATTTGACTATCAATTGGTCCCTTTGCTCCATTGCTAGACTTACATATGTCATTGGCGCCGGTTTCACTGATCGGGAGCACTTTGAATCGTTGGCCTATACAAGACAGCAATTTCCCGTACTTGTTCACTATTAAAAACTTATAAAATTTAGAGCAGGCATCGCCTGCCTCGGAGTTTCAAAGTTCCGGGACACGAAACAGCCTACCATCAAAGTTCCGGGAATTCTCGACGTAGCGTACGATTGCTATTTTAGAACAACAACCGGGACCGACGGCTTTACGTGCCCCCTGAAGCACGGAAACGGTCATGAATGTGTGCCACTAGCGATCACCCATTCTCCTACTGGCCGGGCTATGAACGCTTTAACAGACGGCGCTAGGGTCCTCCAATTGTTTGAAAATAACAATGATAAGATAACAATTTCGTCTCGAGTTTCGACTCGATGGTCTCGGGACTCGAGACAGCCAAAATTACGAAAATTCCAAGGACTTTGAGACATAAGACATCTGGCGTTTCACACCCTACTCGGAGAGCACGTTAATCAGCCTGTTCTGGTCCAACGTACGTACCGGGTATCTCCTTGAGTGCGAGCCTGGCGAACAACAAGTCGATCTCGATGCCGTCGAAGTTCATCTTGATCACCGGCACAAACGCGTCTTCAACCGCGCGCAGGTCTTTCACCTGGAAGGGACGACACCGAGCAATATTATAGCGAACATCAAGTATTTTTAACGCTTTTCCAATAATTCTATAAATTACAGAATCATAATACTATACTTTTTTGTTGATATTACAAAATGACTAAGTTCGTTCAACCGTTTTTGCTGTAGGGCACACATACAAACCCACACACATATACATATATATACACTCCAAGAACATTATCTTCCTTCTGACGTAGTCTAGTAATAAAGAATGAAGGTTTTTATATAATATTTGGCCCTACATACATTTGATGGATGTATTATGCATACTAGTTACGGTCACTTTATGTATGTACCCTACATATACTATATAAAAAACTTGTTTATTCATATATTTGTATTATTCAGTGTTACAAATTTTATTATGTAAATTAAGTCAAAAAATTTAAAAGTAAGAATACAAAATAAGAGACCTTTTGCCGTCTAGTCGGCGACGATACAACGATATACGACTAGTCTTAATTACGATGATAAAAATACCAATCTGATATCGACTTACAAAAGCGCCGATTGAACTATTCGTAACAACATAATTTCACTGTTGTTAACCATCAACAGTGTAAATATTTAAGTTACGTTTGAGTATTCAATAAACAACCCTGAAATAAACTTGCAAGAAACATATCTAGAAGCAGTAAAAATTCTGCTCGAATAAACAAATACATTAAGAACTTCCAAACAGTATGACGACGCAACAGAAAAACAGTTTGTTATTCTGGTAAACTTCCGCTCCTTCATCATTTTCTATATATCTATCTTCAAGTCAGGTTAACAGTCAAAGTAAATAATAAAGATTGAACATGTACTTGTGGTTGTTGTTTGAGAAGCTCGTAGAAGGACTGGAAGTAGTCCGTGCGGTCGATGTGGCGGGGCGCCACGCACAGCGCGTCGATGTCGGCGCCGCGGTGGTGGACCTGCCACACACTTATGTATATTACAAGCTGGTATATGGTTTGCTCAAGATAATTTACACACTCTTTTGTATGTTACACATCATTACGCGTCACAGACATAACATAACTTTTCTTTTAAGATATAAGTCATAGACATAACTTTTCCTTTAAGGAATGTCAGCAGGCGTCTCAATTATTGTTTTTTTCAAAAAAGTGTCTTTTGCCGTTACCGATAAATTGGTTGAAGTACTAATAGTAACAAAAAACAAAATGCTAAAAGTAGTCCGATAGTTCTTTAAAAATCTAATAGTGGATAAAGAAATAAATGACGTGAATATTTCTTAACACCAGGCGTCACAAATGCGTTGCCAACAAAAGGAGAAAAGAAGAGAAAAAGAAAGGAGACACTATAGTTTTTTTAATATTACCTACATTATTCTTAACTTAATCAACCCGAGATAAAAAGATACGATCGTTACTATCCGGACTTCTTAGTATAAGTACAATATATTACCAAGTCTTTGAAAAATGCTAAAGACCGAAGACAGTATACTTTCTCTTTCTGCTTGAAGTATGTGAAGAATAGCGAGCTATTTAAAGAAATTAAGTACTAAAATTAAGTAACTAATAAACGTAAATTAAGTACTACTTTTAAACACATGTGTTATATTCTTGAATGTACTGCTTTTAAATACATGTGTTAAAGGTATATTCTTGAATATTTGAAAGCCGCAAATTACCTTTGGCCATTGATGGGCCCTAAATGAGCCAGCGGTAAGTGCAGTTGATAGACTGGTTAATGAAGATGAATCTATTTATATCAGAAGACGGTCTACTGTCAATTGGATAACGACGCGGGGTCTTTGTGTTACGATAGAAGTGTAGCAATTTCGCAATTGGTTCATACGCGGAACCAATCAGCGACAATTACTTCTAGGATGTGAACTGTTTGTTTGACATAAAACCGTTTGGCGGTAGTCTACTTTCCTTGAAGCCTTCAAACAAATATTAGCGCCTTCTAGTAAAGAGACAAGATCCGGGACAGGTCATAAATGGAGTTTGATACTTCCTGCGGCAGAAACAATCACAACAAATAAACCCTTACACACTCATACCGCGAACAATTAGTGATCTGTCACATGAATGCTTCCGTTTTGTCCTAGACTTAACCTTTGTTTATTCGCCTCGTACGCAGATTGATGATTGAACCTGATCTACAATGTGTTTTATTGTGAAGGTATTTGGATCACTGAAAGTATATTTCCAATGTAGAAATTTTTCGATTGTTAACTCTTTTCAAACCTTTTGTTACGAAGTAAAAATTGGGTGTAACTTTTTACTTATATGAAGCAACGCTTCATAGGTTCTTAAATATCAACCGATTTGATTGAAATTTGCAACAAACGATCCTTATTTATATATACAATATATATATCTTTTTTATATTACAATATATAATATATATATATATAAAAAAGGCAAAATAATGAAAATATATTGAAATTTTAATTATTTGTTTACCTTGAATTTGAAATGTACATATCCATAATATAATACCTTCAATATAAATTCTGCGTTTTCTTAATTTTATCATATACAGGATAGGAAAGGGCGCATGGAAGTTTTTACTAAAATAGTTTGAATGAGATTTTTTGGTCCACAGGTAATAAAAAACAATGTGTGGGTAAGCGAAACTGCGGGTACAGCTAGTCCTCATTTAATTTAGACTGATTACATCGCACAGCAACGTGGTCGACAGTTGTAAGCCTCCTTAATACAATGAACTAGGATCATAATGATATGAGAATCGGACTAAAGGGGTTGAGTACCAACATGCAGACACACCCAGTGATGTGACTGTAAGTCGAGATCAAAAATAATGCTTAATCTAATCACCCCGAGTCTGTAGGATCCGAAGGTGTAAATGTTACCACCGACGGTATCCGCCACGCTGGGCGGCATGTTCTTGCGCAGGGACTCATCGCGGATCCACTGGCGGACGAGGCGATGCAACGAGCCCAGCACCTGCACAACAACAAACAACGTACTTATCATACCCACCCGATAGTATAAACAGTAAAATGGCACCATCCACTTCAATATTTTGTGATGATAAAAACGAATGCTAAGTACGTATATATGATGTTATTATAGGTCTCTAACAACGCCTTCGTTCGTTATAGGCTAATAACAACTTTGTAAATAAACTACAAATTATAGTCATACTATTAGATAATAGAATGTAAAACCATATTTTACTTAATTTCAGAGTAGTCTTATAAAATTTTGTGAAATATTTTATCTGTAACAGATACGCTTATTATTGGTCACAACTTTAGTAACGTCACACTCCAGGAAATTCGTATCGTAGAATGACTGACTTTATAATGTTCGTTGTTATGTGGGGATAGTTTTAGCTAGTATTAGTTAAATGACAGGTACTTATGTTAAAGGGATAATTAGAATAAAGTTTCTTCAACCTCAAAGGGATTACTTTAACACATGAAAATACTTGAATGTGATGAACAATTTTTTGTTTCTCCCAAACAAATTTTAATAATTTGTATTTCTCGGCAGAAAAACAAACAGTTTGACTGGGCTACATAAAGACATATTTATGGCACTACATAACATTCATAAAGTCTAACTAAATCTTCGATTGGTTGTAACGTCACGCGCCTTACGAGACAAAAAGAACGCTCTTGCCGCAGTTTTCAAATCAAATTTTTTTAATTTTTAGATATAATAATAATAAATATTGGACAACTCACACACATCTGACCCCAAACTAAGCGTTAGCTTGTACTATGGTGATCAGACAACTGATAAACATTCATACAGCCTTGGCCAAAAGTATTAGGCACCCCCTATAAAGTTACCATACAGCTGTGCTGTTTAAACAATAATTAAATGTTGTTTTCTAAACTAATCTCCGTGTCATAAATC
>DWJZ01004856.1:0-14814 GCA_018249125.1 Asbolis capucinus
TTTCTCAGTGGTTCCATCGGATGCAGCGATGTATTGATGTGAACGGACACTATTTTGAAAAGTTATAATAAAATCAACAACTTGCTAGTTTACTTAGTTTTTGATTTTTTAAGAACTTTCAGTTTGACCCTCGTACCTTAGAATAATACAGCGGTAGGAGAGGGATGTAACTTCCCAGGTGGATCAGATAAAAACGCGGTAAGAATTTATTTTACCGATTCAATAACGCAACCCAAAAAATGTATCGGATATAAACGAATTGCGTAAATAAACTGTTTTCACAACGTAGCCCGCCCTCCACGTCGCAGAAACCGAATACAGACCAATAATCGTCAAATTTATTTCCGATTTCAGCGATAACTGGATGGAGCGAGCGACCCACGGGAATCTTTATATATTTCGTAAAATATTGGGCCCTGTCACGGTTACTGAGAAAATACGGTACGTTTTTAATTTGGTTGCATGGCTACCTTGAGCTTTTGTCGCGAAGGGTAAGTATGACTCGTAATAATCAAAAATATCACTTGAAAGATTTACAGACAAGAATTTAATTTAAAAAATCTTTAGTTTACACAGCTGCACTGATATTTCCAAAAAAGTTTTAGCTGTATTGTATGTATAGAAACGCACGTAGCTTCTACTGGTATCTTAAATACTTAACAAAGTTAAGCATCCATCGATCTTTAAACTTCTGCTACGAGTACGTCACTTATCCAAATTTCACAAGAATGCATCTGCATTATTACATAGTACAGCCTATCCCACAGGTTACTAATTCAGGTTCACAGTTACTTAAATCGTTCCTCAGTAAAGAATCTGTATACAAATTCTGTATTAAGGCGTGATTTAAGTAACCTTTAACGATTGTGAATGCGGCAGTTAGTGTTATCTTAGCGCTATTGTGGCTATTTTCGTGCTAAAAGCAGTTTTTCGCATACTTATTTTTGTTTAACAGTAAAAAGTATAATGTAAAATGTTGCTGAATACAAGGGAATACTGTTTTAGCGGTATATCTGGCAACCCCATTGTAGGCAAGACACGCGTCCGTATATTTTGCTATTGCTTCTATCAGGCACTGCATAAGGTAATGCGGGGAGTGTACCTACCTACTGATTTTTCTATTGATTTTTATATTGTTGTATAATGTTAGTGCCAAGATTAATATTGTATTTTTCATTGTAATAAACAATGTAGGTGACCGGCACTGTCAGTCGGCCATCTCGATAGATCGATTCTTATTTTTCCCGTATATTTCCTATTCCAGGGGTGAGCAACCCGCGGGCCGCACGACGCCTTTTGAGCAGTTTTAAATCTGATTTTTCATGCTTAGAAGGTCAAACACTGAATCAAAACAAAATAATACAACATATAAAAGGGCCAAAGAATGGAGCAAATTTTTTGGTCCTTTAATTCAAAAGGTTGCTCACGCCTGCCCTATAACCATCATGTATAAAGCAATACTCTTAATGCCCGGTTACTCACAATATTTTATGGCCACAGTGTGTTATAATCGAATTTCCCAATCTCCACCGCCCCATTACACCCGATAGATGTTCTCGTATGTTACAACTCTTTGACAAGTGACCGCCGCTCACGCCACTCGCTCCTGAGATCAAGTTATCGACTCCGGAACTGACGCCGGTAACGGGACTCATAGTGGAATTTTATTATCTTACCTCCAGATTCCTTAGCTTCAGAATTCAGATTCCTTTGCTTCAGGACTTCCACTTAAATCTTGACAAAATCGTGACGAAAGTGGTGAACAAGAATGATGGGAAAGTTATCACAAAATGTTTGGATTTTGTTCCCAGCAGCCCAGATGGTGAAGGTGCGTCCAACGGACTGCTACTCGTTCTGTTCGCTTTTATATGTTTTTTTTTCATTTTTATTCTTGCTATGCATATGATGGCAAAACGAACCATCATCTAGGTTGACAAGCGACACCCCTGGTATTACTAATGTCCAGGGGGGCCGGTGATCAGTTGCCAATACGTGACTTCTCAGCTCCTCTGTTCTCATAAAGCATAAAAAAAAGACGCAAGTAAAGAAATCCAATTATCATCATACTGAATAACCTGGATGGGCGACTGGGTATAAAAACTAAATGAAATATTTACTACCTCTTAAGTTACATTTGCTGACAAATAAAATAGTGTATTAAGGCGATAAGAATTTAGAAATCACAATCAATTTAATGAATACAAGAAATAACAATCAACTAGATGCCGGTCGGAGATAGAAATGTGGCTCAACCAATTCAAAATCACTTGGTATGTGGGCTGGTATTTTATTTAGTACAAATTTTGGAGACTAAAATGCCCTAATGCTCCAAAACGAGAATATTCGAAATATTGAACTGGAGTCCAAATAAAACTGAATTAAACACTGTATAATGAACCAAAGTAGATTATAACCGGACAGAACGGATACGGGCGAGGGCTCGTCAACGCACGGATATCGAATTATCCGTAAGTTAGTTATGTATCCGCTAGGGATGAGCTCGCCGCCGCAATATGTGATCCGCTAAATTGAAGTTATTTGTGGTTATGGAATTGCGTGGCCACAAATTAATGTTAATTGAAATATATTTCCTCGTAATTCCTTTTTCTATTTTCTTTAGCTAATTAAATAAAATATTAGTATGAAGATTTTTCTTTGTTTGTAAAGGATTTGATAAACAACTTTCTCTTTAAAATATTTCTTATTCCTTAGAATCGTAATTTGGAGCTGGTAGAAAGGGGAAAGTAACGGGAAAAAGAGACAAACGGGTAAATCTTTATATATAAAATCGGGCTGGTGGTTTATTGGTTAGTAATTGTAACCTGACTGAGAATCTGAGGGTAGTAGGTTCAATTTCCACCCAGAACAAATTTCTTCGCGATGAACCTTCCGGTTCTTGTGTGTCATGTATTCGGGCGATAAAAAAGTCGTAATAAGTATGTACTCAAAAATATATATTATAATTTTTAAAGATGTCTCCAGTTGGTAAAGCTATTCGGTAAATTGGGCCGCTATCGAGATCGACGACTAGCAGGCAAAAAGCGCCGTCTATACTGCCTCTTACTTTGTATTTATTTCTCAATTATATTGACTTAAATATCATTTTCAAATATGTAAGACTAACAAGGTTTATTAAAAATATTTAAAAACACAAGCTTAAATTATAGATTTAGAATACAAAGAAACACAAATTTTTACAACCGTATTGTTAACCGTTGAGGAGTTCTCTTGTCTGGAGCCAATCCTAAACGTACTATTAGATCATGCTTGTCATAAAAATGCATTGTCATCAGGATGAAAATTTTATACAAAATTTCCTCTCCGTAGTGTAAAAGGAAGTGGGTTTAATTAAGCTTGCAAGATATGACCCGTAACAAACAAATAAACAATACAATACAAATCCTTCTCATTGTACACCAGTAAAGAATACAGAAACATTTTAAGGAAATGAGTACAAATAGGCGGTCTTATCACCGTCATACTAACATACAATCAAACACTGCAAGTTAAATAAAAGCTTGTAAAAATAAATACATTTAAAAAATATCAAAAGAAATTATATATAATGTAATTCCTCCTACACACATAAAATAAATTTAAAACGTATGTATCTAAAATGTATCCCGAAAATGTCCGCATCAGATGGTTGTGTGTGAGTTGTCCTAATTTACTTATATTACAATTATCTAATGTCTCACAATCACCTTGACTGCTCATTGTCACAACAAAACCACAAAACACACTCACGTATACGTACATACATTACCCTATAAACACAAATAGATAAATCCCAATCGTTCTATATGTATGTATATTATCTTCATAACCCCCAAATTTCGTTTCCAAACAATTTGAGCTCAGGATTCAATCAGCTCACACTTCGCTCGCCTTGTTTACTCTTATCGTGTTTACCTCACTTTGTTTACTTTATTTCGTCCAATAAAGTGTGCGTAAGTGCTAGGAAGTTATTACTGTTTATTCAAATAAAATGATTAGTTAAGCGAAATGTTTAAATTACAATTTGCAAGAAATTTGCATTAAAATTTGTCATGTTACTATAAAATTAAGTGTACGTTAGCCTCTTAAGGTAAGGCAAAAAAGACTTGAGATAACGCTTTTAAGTTGAGATTAATTTTACACTAACTGAGAATCGGGGTTGATTCAGATTGGATTGGACAGCTGCATTCTTCATACATGTGCACGCTCTTCACCCACACATGGGTCCCCCGTTCGTTGTCGTAAGTTTAAGCCCAGCTTATATTAATCAAGAATAATGCAGTTATCTAATATTGAAAACATTTTTGAAATTGGTCCAGCAGTTTTTGAGTCTGTTAGTCACAAACATACAAAACCCAAATCTTTCATCTTGGTAATATTAGTAGAGAAAATGACTAAAAATATGGAATGTCGTAGAGCAAGGCTGCTTAACCTTTATGTGGCCCGCGAACATAACTTTTAAATGGCCTGCGCAAGTACGTTTTTAATCTCTTTTTATTACGCTAGTCCTTAGATTAATTAACTAGGAATTACTAATGGCCCGCAGTAAAATTATCATCCCTCAGTTTGGCCCGACTATCAAAAAGGTTCAGCATCCTTGTCGTAGAGGGTAGCAAACTGTCTGTTCTACGTCCAGGTGTTGGCTACGGCGTAGCCATTATGTAATCTGATCACGTACCGGCCAATCCATTCTCAGCTCGCGTCAGCGACCGCTATTGACCGGCCACGCAGTACACTTGTTTTAACTATATTCAATACACATACAGTAATATCGACCTTAACTAATGGGGGTCATAACACTCGCAATATATACTGACTTACGTGGTTTGAAATTATGTATACAGAATTACATATTAAGACGACGTTCAGCGTGGTCGCGTATGCTCTAGACATGCTCAGTGGTGTGTGCCTTACTAGCTTTTCTGGTCCCCTCCCCCTGATCCCCACTCAGCACGAAATCTAAACGCTAGAACAAATATTTCCTTATTCTCTATGAAGTGTATAAACAGGAAGATTTTGCGGTTTTATATTTGACGCTAACAAATTTCCTCACAAACTTTTCTTGTTTTTTTTGGGGCTTTACAATGTAATCTTAAGGGAGATAATTATTAATTATTTCAATTCAAAGAAAGGGGCCAAAGCTTTTTTTAAAGCTGGATGAATTTAGGAAAGCGGACGAATTAGTAGTGAACAACAAATATGAAATTTTCTTTATAATTAAATACTTAATAATTCCTTTAAAAATATATTAATATTAACTTGTATGCGCCTTAAATCACCGAACCAAAATGCATTTACATGTAATGTGACGATAATAGTCATTTACATTTTGGTCACAATCAATAACGGAGAATGCATCGTCATTTATCGATGTTCATTATGTATCTTCAGTATTAATTAATGTCGAATTATAACAAATACCGATAAAACTGATGATATGTAACTCAATTACCTGTTACTTAATTACTTTCAATGTATACTGAAGAGTAATGATAACCTAGTGGTTTCAACATCGAAGGTCCTGGGTTCATATCCTGTGGCAATGCACCTCTTTCAGAGTTACATGCATATCAAAGGTTGATTATTACTTGCTACGGTTAATTGAAGGTAAGATAATCAGGAAACCATCGTGAGGAAACCTGCACTCGTGAGAGTTCTCCATAAAGTTCTCAAAGGTGTATAAAGTCTACCAATCTGCACTGGGCCAGCGTGGTGGACTATGGAGTAAACTCCTCACATTATGAGCGGTGACCCTACCTCTGTACTGTACCAGTGGTGCAATGATGAATGTATGCTGAAATATAATTTGTTGCGTTACTGAGTCTTTGAACTAAAAACCCTTCACTTACAATTTTTATCAAAATGACGAGTACTGTTTTCTGGAACTAGGTTACTTACATATATGTATATATTATGTAGGTATATTCTAGTCGTAATACAGTGTAATATAAGCGTATACCTATATGTGAGTAAGCTATTCGATTTACTCCCCGTTAAAGATATAAATGACGAAGCTAGGCCGTTTGTCAACATCGGAGGGTTGTTTACGATAAAAGCTTTAGAAAACTGGTAATATCAGCTTTATAAACATAAAAACCTGGCATATAAAATTCATAACAGGATTCATTATTTAGAAGGCTGAACAGAAACATTTAAAAAGTTCAGTAACTCCTTAGTACGAGTAGGAGCGTCTCCTCCTTACTGAGGAGGTTGTATCGTTGCAGCGCTGCATCAGTGCCGTTTGGTAAATAAATCCATTACCTGCCTGCGACCAAAGGGGGTAATAATAGGGTGGTCAGTGTGGCACAATGCCACGGGCTGCCCAACAGACGAGGACCCCGGCCCAAGAGGCTGAGAGACCACACATTTTCTACATAATTTTGTAAAAAAACATACATATATATACAATTATATACAATGTATAAAGTCTTAAAATAAATTATAGTTACAACCATATTTAAAAACAAACAATATCTCTTACAGGTACACTAAACTATTATTTTCCTGTATAGTTTATTCATTGTAATTACGATTTTAAAATCAGACAATTTAGTAAAATCTACACAATGTGACTGTAGGGAAATTATTTTAGAGATTTATTAAATTAAATTTCAATGTGTCGAATTTTATGGGGCTCCATCCAATGTTTTACCACGGGCCTCAGATGGTACAGTAATGCCAGGCCCGCTGTCGCTTGAAGCAGCCGGTCAGTTACAATCCCCACGAACAGCCGCGATGAGCGTAACAGCACGTCAAGAACGGTAAGTGCCTAAATTCCAACCCGTGTCCGACATCAAAATGGCTGAACGTAAAGCATTAAGGATCGTATATCGTAGCAATAGACCTAGAGGTAATTTGGTGCATTCTGTCATACGTAGATAAAATTGGTTAATAGTTAAACTTCGTAATATAAAAAAATTGCCCTCCGCCTGTCTGTTGGCTTTTAATATTTCTTCTTTGAAATCACTGTTATTTAGGGTATTTATTCCTGAAGACATACATACATACATACAGAACATTATAGTTAAGTATTTCTATAATAGAGACTTCCATATTCTGTGATACAGCCGTAAAAACGCAATTTACATTGCAAGTGCTGTCTAATCCTTAATAATATACTCGTACTGCAAAAATGTATGTCATAAACAGGCCTACAAAAATCCAACATACCAACAACATCCTATCTCTTAAGGTTCACACGATATCATTCTTCATTAAGTGAGCTTTCGACTCCTACGACAAAATAAACAATTTTCAATTAATTTCACTAAAAATTTTTTCCTTAAATATATAATTTTAACATCACTTTATTTGCTGAAAAACAACTGAACGGATTTTTGTATAAATTTGGTACAGAAATAGTTTGTAGTCTGGAATAACATCCTCACAAACTTACACATTTAAAATATTAGTAGGATGTATCAACAACAAAACATTGTAATATTTTGTTTCATCCAACTGTAAGTATAGGGTAAGTGTACCTGTGATGGCTCTTGTGTTGCAGTTGTGAGGGCGCGGCGACCGAGTGCTCTGTTGTAGAGGGCGCTTCATTAAAAAGCTACCTGAGTTATGAACGGACTTCATTTAGATAACTTCACAGGATAACTCGTTCCAGTTAAGTCTACGTTGAATCTTTAAGTGGAAAACTTCGGTAAACTTGCAGTTTACTTGTTAATTAAATATTCTTTTCAAGATGTTGTAACAATATAAATAACCTGGACTGTAGATTTATTATTCTGTTAAATCAATTAAAAGCAGTGTAAAATGCATTACTCAGTTGGGATTTCAATTGAAAAAGGTTAGTTAAACTATTCGGATGTTTCACTGATTGTGATTTCTGTTATGTATATCCCTGTTTAATATAATACGTGCGAAAGTAACTCAGTCTTTCTGTACATGTGATGTGATCATATAACTGATAAAAATACATATAGATATTTTATTATACAAAAATACATTCTTAATCATCACAGAAAAGTTTGTTCTGGGTGAGGATTGAACCTTCGTCCTAGCAATCAGGTTCATTAACCAGCCAGAATGAGATACCGAATAACGACTAAAGAAGTTTTAAGTCTCTATATCAATTGTAATCCCGGACCTCTCCAAAGAGTTCGAATGTCTTTTGAAGTTTTCGCAATAACAAAAATAAAGATTTTAATTTCCTGTTTACTATTTCTTTGAATATTATTTTCAAAAGTGACATTTTCTACCAGACTTGTAATTACACAAAATAAATAAAAACCTTTTTATAACAAATACTTATTTGAGCTCCAAAAGGCCGTTATAAATTTGAAGTTTTTTTACCTTAAAAGCCCGTAATATTTTTATTTTTTATGGAGACAGGAAGACTAATAGAATGTCTAATATATTATATTACCATTGGCAACTAATGTATATCTTTTAAATATTTTTTATAATATAAGCACTACTTACTTCTGTTAATATCTTGACCTTACGCGAGCTATTTCGACAAAATAGACGACCTAAATTTAAAAGGAAAATGAAACATGTATTGATGTGTATGTACATATTTAATTTGAGACCAAGCGATACGAGTAGATACCGTCTCTATAGACACAATTGAATTCTAAAGGGGCCTTGAAGGGTTGTTCAGGTGAATTGCGTGTATTTGAAGATAAATAAGTTATTGTTTGTGTTCAACAGAGAGTGTGCACCCTCTTCATTCTGACGAGGGGATTGTAGCTACTGATTAATTTAACGTGCTGTAATAATATTAACGTTACGTGAATTGTGAAGGTGTTTACAGTATTTATATAGGGTTACGACCTTCGCTAAAGTTTACGCTTTGTCTTTTGTGGTATTGCGTCAATATTATAGGTAGAGGGGCGTTATTAAAAACAAATAGTTTTTGGTGTCTCATTATCATAGATATGATACAATAAAATGTACAGTATCAAAAGTTCAGTTACAAGGACATACATTTTATTTATTTTACATAAAAAAAATCAACTACCATAAATCCGTATTTGTATCTTTTACCCTAATTTATTTTATTTCTAGGCCTAAAATGGACTCATTATTTTGGCTATAAATTTAAAATTACGTCGTGTACTACATGCCCAGAATATTAAATCTTTGCAAACACAGATTATGTCGCCATTACAGGGGTTATAAATACAGATCCAATCTCGTATCTGGTCCGGGTACACTCGCTCGTGTCGAGATACAGTGATAACATACTCCCCGGTGGAATGGGGCTCGTTTCGAGACAATAAATAAAACAGTACGCGAACAGTGTTACTGAATGGTTACACGTGTTCTGCGATTTATGTAACTATTTTCATCAACACTTTCGTTTAGGCCGGCAATGCGTTAGTCACCCGAGCCCTGTGTTGCTAATGTCCATAGGCCATCATACACCATCCGATGATTATTAGTAAAAAAATCTTTGGGCGGTTCAGTCGTTCGTAGCAAACGGTTTTACGGCTGGATCCAAACAGGCTGTTGCCACCCAGCCCGCAATCCATTCTAATAATATAAAGCTGAAGTGTTTCTTCGTTTGTTTGCTTGAACGCGCTAATCTGAGGAACTACTGGTTTGATTTGAAAAAATCTTTTAGTGTTAGATAGCCAATTTATCGAGGAAGACTATATATCATCACGCTTAGAACAGAAGGGGCGGAGTACCAATGAAGAATGTTTCAAAACCCTTTGTTTTCTTCCTATTTAGAGCTTCTACTATGTGCGTTGCATAAACGGTTAGTTTCGCAAAAATCATGTATGACAGAAACGAAGGCGCGGCTTAAAGTTAGCTTTAGCCCAAAGTAACTATTCCAGGCGGAAGCTAGTGTCATATAAGTGCAATCGCGATATTCCATACAATATATTTAGCGCACAAGAGAGGTTTCTGGCAAATAATTACACCAATCGACTTTATACTGCGCGTCGTATATACCGACCAATAGTTGTGATTTATAATATGGCTCATTTTTTAATCAACCAATCGCTATGCATTATTATAACGTTCCACCTCTCTTACTACCACATTTTTAACTGGTTTTGTTTATAAAAGAATATATAACATGAGGACTAGAAGTCCATGTCGTCATTGTTTCCCGCGCTCTGACGTCATAGACACATTCAACGAATCTTCCTGTCAACAAATTGACATTTAATTTCCCGCCACCCACACCCTGCCTCATCGTCATAAAGCCACGTTTGTAGCTCGTTTATATTTCTGTAATGATGCTTAATAGGTTTATTTAGCTGTGATTTTGGATCTCATTAAAATTCATTACGGAATACAGAGCGTGCTTAATGTTTGTGTTGAATAAAACAATAGCATTCGATTTTCAAATGAACAGTCCGGTGGAATTGCTATTTATGGGGTAGTTTACGTAGTGGAAAGCTTAATATTTTAGGGTGGAAGGGTAGTTTACAAACTACCCCATGTTGATCGAAAAAAAATCCCGAAATAGAATTGATGTACGGTATTTTTAGATAGTAAATATGGTTATATCGCAAGCACCAAAAATAATATGTATTATATTAAAAAGCGAGGCGAAAATTTTATGCCCCTTTTTTATAGAATTACGAAGTCGAAGGACTATTACATTTGGCACAATTCATGTTTACATATACATAGAAGCAAAATGCATTATAAATACGTAATATCAATGAACAAAAACCTCATACAGCTTACCACCAATTTGACGCAAACAATCGTTGGACAATTTCAGAATTATCATTGACAAATGAACCTTCTATAGATGAGTTACAGTTGAATTTCAGCCGCAGGCACAAGCCTTCTGAATGCTCCCCACGTTCCCGCCGTCAAGAAGTAAAAAGTCAAAAATAATTTATTTCTATAGGTATTTTCAATTCGCTTATGAACGTAATTTTTTGGAATTCATCACCGTTTCGGGAAGGTTCTATAATAAAGAGTAAAAGAAACGGCGAAAGAAACTCCTCGGCACATCTTTTGTAAACAATGCCAACACTAATTACAAAAAATTTAGAATCAAGCTTGAATGGAACCTGTTGCGGTTGTCAATTATCGCCCGGCATCCTTGCCATTCATTTATTCATTGACACTACATTACCCATTCTTTACTAATCTTGATTTAATATGCTTCTTAAATACATGTAAGGGTAAATCAAGAATAGACTTTGGCACTTTATTATTAAAACGTATACCGGGCCCCATAAAAGACCGCTGTACTCTACGCAATCGATACGAGGCGGTACGTTACGGTATAACACGTTTGTACAGCGGGACTTGCTCTGGATACAACGAAATGAAGTTATATTTTGCAATTTGCTATTTTTAACTGCTTTATAATATCTTCGAAACATTTATTTTAAAATACTTTTGTTAAACAAATTTAGTGTAAAATTGGGTTTTGACTACTTATTTATTATTATAGAAGAAAATGTGTTCTTCTTCGGGTATGGGTTTAGCCTTGTCGTGAAAAAGAAGTAGAAAGCGACATTACATGGGCCTACTACTGGGCCCGGGTCTCCATTAACAATGTGAAGGGTACGTAGTAATTGATAATTAACTGATACGCACAACTTTGAAAATTAGAGCTGCGCGCATCAGGATTTGAACCCAGGTCTTGCCACTCGAGGGACAAGTGTACTATCCAATGGACTATCATTGTTTATGAAGAAGAATGTGCACAACAGTATAAATATCTCTGTTATAGTCGGTAATGCCGCGCCCCGACGCGTGCCGTACGCACAAAGAATTTTAATAAAATTTCGTCCTTGCGTAATGCGAAAATAAAGCCTTATTACATGGATGTATTACATTTATATTACTAACGAGTGGATGCCTTCGCTTCACTTCGATATAGCTAAGGTCCGTACATGTACATATTTTTTAAATTTTATAATCGATTCAAATAAAAAATTTAAGCCGAGTTTACACATTAAATGATCAAACTGGCGCCAAAATTTGAAGCGGAACACAATTTCTCGCAATCGTGGACGACATACTAATAATGACGGACGGTTTTCAGAGAAATCACGGTGACTCGATGACAAAGTGTACTCGGGTCGCCTTAATAAATTTGCTTCATACGAGTAGACGCTATATTTGTTTAATATATGTATTTATAATCAGTGGAAATAAATAGTATATCCAATAACAATTGTTTTTTTCGTATGACAATGACTTAGTCTAATGGTTAGTGAACATCGTGATAAATTTCAACAGCAGTCAACAACTCATTGCCAGCCGAGAAGGAAGCGATTGATATTTTTTAAGGCCTAATATCATTTGACCTTTGTTTGTTTAATGAATGCTGTAAAAGCTAAGACCCTATGCTATAACAATATATTTGTACGACAAAAATAAAGGGTTGGACCTTTCGGAACAAATTCCTAGTAAAAAATCGTCACTACGTACGTGATGAAAATTACTCGGCTCACTGGCGTATTTCATTTCAATTTTCCAAATGTTATCCCGGGTAGCTTTAACAATAGAACAGAAAACGTGCCTATTTTTATCGGTTGTAAAAAGCTTTTCTGAAAATTCAGCTTCTTGATCTTCTATGAAAGTTTAGTACTCTGGAATAGCTTTGATCATCGACTTTTGTCCTTCTCCAGTTTTTTTTTTGATGACAGATGCTAGTTGCCAGCAAAAAAAAACACCCGGATTCTGCGGACTCGTGTTTAAATCCATGAAATTCCAGCCAGTCACAATTCTTTATTTATTGTACATTTTTAATAAATATAATTAGCTGAAGTGTCACAGGAATTCATATCTATACTAATAATAAAACTGTAACGGGGTCAGTTTTGTAAATTAAGTATTTTTTGAAAATTCTGATGCAGGAGGCTTTGTTATTGATAGAGACCAAAACATTTTTGTGGATTTATTGTCTGTTCGAGCTTCACACAAAAACCACTGGACATTTTTAGATGAAAATAATCATAGTTGAAAGCCCGAGAGAAGTTATAGGATATGGTTTATCCCAGGAAATGGCCTAGTTCCCACAGGATAACAGATTAATATTAGTAAGGTAACTCCGAAACCAACGGACCAATTTAGATGAAATTTAGTGGACAATGGGTATAGGATACTTTTTATTCCAGGAAACTGTTTTATCCCGAGGGATAATGGGTAAAAAATAAGTATGGCAACTCTGAAAACACTTTGGACAACTCTTCCGAAGCGAAGCGAGAGCTATTTCTAGTTGAACAATAATCCTACAAGCCTAATTCGTATCATGTATAGGTCATATGGATTTTTAACAATTGGCAACAATTTGAAATATACGATGATAGAATCACTTGATTTTGAAACTTGTTTTCATTTTTTTATAAAATCATAGTGATGTTGTCAAACTATTTAGATGACATTTAATTATTAATAAATAAAATTAATATTTGCTCATTCTTGTATTTTTGTTAGTAAATCCGTTTTATAACCGATATGTTTAAATTTATATATTCAAACAAGCAAGTATCAAGTACTTCGTCCTTTATTTGGGTATAAAATACTATTTTTTTTTAAATCTATCTATTTTGCCACTACCATTTGCCACTACAATTTTCATTACACAGACTTTAGTAGAACCACATTCCTTTTAAAAATAAGTGAAAAAATAAGTAATCTACTTCGTAAATAAGTTCTTTTTATCAATCGTAAGATACTTTTTCCATTTCGTAACACGTCTTTGAATTGAACTGCAAAAATCCAATTGAGTCCCGTCGCCCATTTGATCCGGTCCGATCCGGAGTGGCTCAACTCAAACGGGAGCCGGATGTTTGCCGACTGAAGATTTGAGAATTTAGTCAGAAAAAAAACTATCAATGGCCAACGTGCTTCCGGAATTTTATTATTGCTAGTATCTGTTATATGTTCTAAAGTGGTCATAGTCCAGTGGCAGCTTGTGTAAATTGTGGAAAAAGTGGACGCATGTATTTCAAATCAAAAAATATAGTTGAGTAAAATTAAGAAAATATAAAATTCGATTTTTACTATAACAGTATGCGTTAAGAGGAGGAATTTGGGCAATGTTTGTACAGGTATCGAAAAAATAATTACTACTAGTTTCTTCCCGCGGTTTCGATCGCATCATGTCATTATAAACATCCTACATATATTCATTTCCTATCTGTGTGCCAAGTTTCATCATAATCCGTTCAATGGTTACTGCGTTTAGGACATACAAAAATCAAAACATTTTCGCTAAGTGTCAAATTTATAATATTAGTAGGACTAACTACAGATTATAATAGCTGGAAAAAACACCCTAAAATATGAAAAAGGTTTTATTTAGTTTATAACTTGAGCATAGATTTCTGTGGAAAGTTGAAAATATTCGTCAGTTTACAACAAGAGAACTCACAAGTTTAAAATTTCATTGCGCCCGAAGGACTTGCCTCCGATAACTTTGCAGCACGTTCTTAAAGTTTCGTTTTGAAAGTAACTTTAACTCTTGTTTGATAACAATTTAACTGTGTATTTCAGAACGTATCATTTATAAGCAGTAATACTTATTATGAATAATTATTATTAGCGGTGATAGCCTAGTGGTTAAGAATTCGGCCTCCTCGGGGGTTCGGGTTCAAATGCCAGGGCGCGCACTTCTGAGTTTTCGGAGTTTTTAAGCATTTAACTGTCACTCTCTATAACGATGAAGGAAAACATTGTGAGGAAACCTGTATATCGGGGAGTTTGCAAAATTCAAAGGTGTGTGAAGTTTGCCAATCCGCATTTGGCCAGTGTGGTGGACTATGGCCTTAACCTTCTCATTCACAGAAGAGACCCGTGCTCAATAGTGGGCCGTGATGAGTTGAGATGATGATGATGACTTATTATTCTCTATGTTACAATTTGTGAGGA
>DWJZ01004857.1:0-14811 GCA_018249125.1 Asbolis capucinus
AACACATGCTCTTGAGCTATAAATGGTTTTCACTCGAGTGTCGGTGAAGTGCCAGAAGCCTTTTAGCGAGGGAGTGGACAGCTTCATGTTTTCAATTTGGAGAGTGGACGCGATAAATGAATACCTACATAGGTATAAATTAAACCGGGGTTTATATATAGAAGTTAAATAAATACATATTCTTACTGAAATATCTAGTTTTTAGCAGACTTCAAAGGTCTTGTGCATTTATGGGTTTACCTTTAGATGCATTTTTAAACTAAATACATATATGGATAATATACATAAAGTTATTGTGTACGCATTATTGTGTTAAACAAATTTGTACATACGCATTGTTTGCACGACGTACAAGACCATAATCTATCTCTGTGCCAAATTTCATTAAGTTCCGTTCAGTAGTTTCTGCGTAAAACCGTAACCAACATCCATCCAGCCATCCTCAAAAAGTTTCGCATTAAATTCGCTCGTTTTCCTGCTTATCGCAAAAAAAAAAATCCTTACAGAACTTTTTAGAAGACTCCCTGGAGCGAAGGTTTTCTTACGATGTTTTCCTTCACCGTAGCAAGTGATAATCAACTTTGGATTCGCACACAGAAGTACACTATAATCTGGAATACCATACGCTACTTTTGTCAACATACCATGTGTACGCGGCCGTAGGCGGAAACACGTCTATAATCTTATATAATCTTTGTTTGTAGACCTTGTTAGACTCTGAAATGGTAGGAGATATAGATGCTTAGAATTCTTTGGAAAAAGTTTTTGAACCAAAATTATATCGATCAGATACATGTTGGATAATGAGTGGACGCGGAGCAACTCGCGCCGGGTACAGCCTGTTTTTCTATATAAAAGGTTACTTATCATTTCTCGTACACAACATTAGACCATTACTAATGAAACATTACCGCGATTATGAAAGTGCCAGAACATTGTGAGCAATATCGGAGAAAAATATAGCGCAAATAACTAACATTAATTAAAGTGGAGCCTCACGCACAAAAACCGATAATGTTTCACATTACGAAGCTAAGAAAAACCCGTTAAGTGTGTGTCAGGCAACGAATAAGTAGGATTCCGTAGTTGACACAATAACTCTTTAACCTGTCGTGTCAACCTGTCTATTAAATATCTTGGAAACAGGAAGCGATTACGAAGAGTTTGCAATGATTGCTCGTAGATCGTAAATTTGTTTTACGTATCAGCGACCACTTTATTTGTTTATTTATTTATTCATGTACACGTATACAATTTGTTTGAAAAGTTATTATAGAATTTGTACAAAAACAACTTTCTTATAATTGCGACTGGTTTGTCGCAAAAATTGCACAATCAGCGAGTGTGAAGCAAACGATTACTTGTGTAGTATAATATTTTTTGACATAGCGTTTGTTGCCAGCTTGGTGTTTGCAAATTTTAGCTAATAGCCCCCGAAGTTTTGTGCGTTAATGTAAAATCACTGCTACACACTAAATCCCATTCAGCCGATTTTCATGAAAATTTATCTGTATCAATCAAGACAGATCTAACTTGAGAGAGTAACTAACTTTATTAAAAATATGTAAAACGACAAACTTTAATTACAGAGCCCTAATACAGAGAAACATATACAATTTCATAACTGTATTGTTAACAGTTAAGGAGTTCCCTCATCTGGAACCAATCCTGAGCATAACAGCAGCTCATACTTGTCATAAAAGTGCATTGTCATCGAAACTGAAGCAATATGGAAAATTTCAGCTCCGTAGTGTAAGAGGAAGTGGGTCTAATTATGCTTGTAAGATTTGACCCGTAAAAATCAAATATACAAACATACACTGCAAGTCAAATAGAAGCTTGTAAAATGAAAATTTCTTCCTGTGAGCGGGACAAAACTGCTACATAGTCGAATTCAGATTCCAGAGTTCAAGATTTTCATACACGCATTAATTTTTAAACATCCATCCAACGAAATATTCAAGATTTTATTATTGTAAGAATTTCTTGAAGTAATAAATATATAATAACTATGTCAAATTACATGTTTTTAATACTCAAGATATCTGCATGATCTGGCGTAACCCTAAGGCTTCGAAATTACTGCATAACCCTAAAATGAGTATGAAGAAACGTTTTGATATACGTCTCGGGGATAAAACGGTTATAAAGCTGACTTATATCAATAGAGTCATTTATTATCTAAAGGATATTACACAGGGTCTTTTTAGAACAGACCATCGTTTCTTTCCTCGCCGGCAACGTAATTATTGTTGTATATTGAAGACTCCTACGTTACACTTGAGCGGAAACAGACGCTGGCAATTTATTCCAATCCTTCGCGGCGAAGCGTATGGGCCGTGAAGAACATCGTCAGTTGACTCTGCTCGTTTGACTTCTTAAGATATAAAAATTATTATAAAAAAAAAAAAAAAAAAAAATATAAATTGTAAATCCATAATTGGCTGTATGTTGTCTTTTCCATATGTCACGTCTTGTTTACTATTTAAGAGCTGTGGATTTTGTAAAAAATAAAATAAAATAAAATAAACTGGAAGTTTGGTATTAACACAATGACTGGAAAGCAGGGTTCGATTCCCTGGAGAGGTATATATCTATATAAGTATGTATTTAAAAATATATATGTAAGTTTATCAGTTGTCTGATCACCATAGTACAAGCTAACGCTTAGTTTGGTGTCAGATGGCCGTGTGTGAGTTGACCAAAGATATTTATTATATATTGTATAGTATTTAAAGATACTACATATATTTCAGTATATTATATCAATGTTTGATTTTGCCAGTGGTCAGTCACCAGCCATGGACATTAATAACACCAGGCTAACGTGTCGCCTGCCAAGACAACCACGCTGGCCTGCGTGATATTCTAGACTGTACAAAATACCAATCTCAATATATTTTCGCTCACGTCCACAGTTCGTATAACAAATCGTTACCATTTAGAAATGCCCATCGAAGCTACACTGGCATTGAATGGCACTGACAGGGGACGCAGGAAGCCCGAATGGTCGAATTTGCATCAATGTCATTAGAATACATCCGTTGGTAACAAGACAGTATTCAGATTTAACATTCATTTATACATGTAGTTTAAGTTTGCTTATGAATGTCAATTTCATTTGGAGTGTTCGTCTCGTATGGACTTTGCATACATCATTTGAAGGACAAATCCTTACAATTATAATAAATAACTTGTCTCCGGCCGCGGCTTCGCCCGTTTAACGTTTTAATAAAAGCTACCTTTTACCTATCAGATCAAACTATTCCGACTCGTTTAGTTCCATCTTAATTCGTTTAACATATTGCGGCGACATCGCACATCACGTCACATGATGACGTCACTACAAAACCTGAACCACGCTATCGGAGTTTTTTGTATCGTTAGCATATATACAAGTTCCGACTAACAACTGTCGGAGCTCGGCCGCTCCCCAGGCATCACACCTCGTCTGGCGAGAGATCTCCCCTTTGCCAAATTGGTGACCCCGACGTGACGTGACGACGACGTGGCGGGAGATCTCCCCTTTGCCAAAATATAAACTTGCTCGTCATCCCAGTTCCCCACTTACAATCTGGATTGGGTGTGATCTCGATATTATCATAAACTAAAAACGAACTTAAAACAAATGCGTTTCATGGGTACTCACTTTATGTTCAACCGGACCATGACGCATGCAACTTGAAAATGAAAATATCGGCGCAAAAAACATGTAGTATATACTGAGTACACGTGAAACAGCATGAAATAGCAAATAGTACACCAACAACGACGAATTACCATTTACTATGTAACTAAACAGATATTTCAAATCGTCGAATAGCGGAACAGAAAATTACGGAAAGTGTAAAATGTTTTCTGCAAATCTCTTCCAAATACAGTATGGAAATGTGTAGAGTAATGAGGCGGAAATAATTATACCGAGGAAAGGAAGGGCGAAGGAAGGTGGCGGGTGGAGGGGAGGTGTTTTAGTGTACACTAGTACAATGAGTTCATTTGGAATATGAAGAATATGCTTAAAATTTTGCTGAACAAAAATCCTGCTTTGCCCGCCTAGTAAGTTGATACAAAATAGTATACATACATATACACATACATATTATTCCAGAATATAATTATTCCAAATTTTATCCATCCTCACACACTTCCGCATTACTACTATTAGTAAGATTACCTATTAAAACTTTGTCCTTGTACATATAGCACTCCAATATAAAATATATTTTTTACCAAATACATTATTCAAATAAAGATTCTCAGTACCGGAGGCACGACCGGCCGAAACTTTGTTGAGAGTTAAAATTCGAGATACTCATCCATCACGCTGTAATGGATAATGTCTGTCTGTCTAATGACTTGATTTTTTGAATAGATAACGCTTATCTAAATTCATCACGAACTAGAATCATGAAAAAAATTGAAGGACACGGCAATTTTGTTGATGATACATGACGTCTTGAGCATCATTGTAGACCCACAGCTGGGCCCAACCCATGGAGTCCATCCACTGCCAATTGTGGATTGCGGAAACTTTGCGCAATTTTGAATAATTTTGTAAGAAACTTTTTATTGACAAGTTCTCATGAAGGAGTCTACTGTGCGATCTCTGACCTTGATCAAAGGCTTACTGGAGTGGGACTCAAGTATCGATATTTTTTGCACACCACTTCCTGAACTTCGCAGGATTGTGGATTGTAAGACATATTGAATTTACATAAAGGAGATGTTTATATCTTCTATGGCACATGGCCTACAACATGTAAATTTTAGGGCAACAAGAAAATTAAACACTATTTCGAATGTTCTTTTTCGAAAATAATTTGTATGTTAAGGCAGTGATAGCCTAGTGGTTAAGGCAGTGATAGCCTAGTTGTTAAGGCAGTGACAGCCTAGTGGTTAAGGCAGTGATAACCTAGTGGTTAAGGCAGTGCTAGTCTAGTGGTTAAGACAGTAATAGCGTAGTGGTTAAGGCAGTGATAGCCTAGTTGTTAAGGCAGTGACAGCCTAGTGGTTAAGGCAGTGATAGCCTAGTGGTTAAGGCAGTGCTAGTCTAGTGGTTAAGACAGTAATAGCGTAGTGGTTAAGGCAGTGATAGTCTAGTGGTTAAGACAGTGATAGCGTAGTCGTTAAGACAGTGATAGCCTAGTTGTTAAGGCAGTGATAGCCTAGTGGTTAAGAATTCGGCCTCCTATTCGGGGGGTACAGGTTCGAATCCCAGGGCGCGCACTTCTGACTTTTCGGAGTTATGTGCGCTTTAAGCATTTAAATGTCACTCGTTATAACGGTGAACGAAAACATCGTGACGAAACCTGCACGCCGGAGAGTTTGCAAAACTCAAAGGTGTGTGAAGTCTGCTAATTCGCAGTTGGCCAGCGTGGCGGACTATAGTCTTAACCTTCTCATTCAAAGAAGAGACCCATGCCCAATAGTGGGCAGCGATGGGTGGGATGATGATTCTGCAAATGTCAACCTAGCCCTTTATTATTCAACCAGTTATACATTCTCGAGTAACGTCACACATATTTAGTTCGATTTTTGAACGAAAACAATCTAAGTGACACCGCCATATTGTTGTAGTGTATGGCAATATTTTAAAACTATTTTATTGTTGTGCACAGCGATCTAGACAAAATACAGCAAATTATTTTTTTCCTAAAAGAAGATATTTTTCTCCTTTTTCTCGTAAATGTACAACAACTTGGGCCAAATTTAAACATCTCCTTTGTAAAATTGTACTGTTTTTTTATAAACTAACATTAGAAAACTGAAGAGTTTGTTTTTTGATTGAACGCGCTAATCTCAGGAACTACTGATCCGATTCGAATAAATCTTTCAGTGTTAGATAGCCCATTCATTGAGGTATGCTATAGGCTATACGTCAAAATCAATAGGAGCGGAACATCAATAAAGAATGCTTCAAATGCATGCGCTGCGTAAACAGTTAAAGTTTCGTAAAAAACATGTATGACAGAAGCAAAGTCACCAATTTCCAAAATTAGAGGTACGTCTAAGACTCGCAGACCGTCTTATTCAAGAGACCAATATTCAAACTACTAAAGCTTGCAGCATCACTGCTTGAGGGTCCTCAAATTGTAGGGTCCCTTCGATGGCCCACTTCTGAGCATGGGTCCCTCATGATGCATGGATATAGAACATTCTTTACAACGCTGCTGAACTACCGGTACCGACAGTTTTATCGCCCTCTGAAGTATGGAAGCATTCATAATTTTTTTGCCGCTAGCTTAACTTTTTTTATCACCTAAAATTCAAATAGGCCAGCGCGGCTTTGAATGTAGTAGGTATTAAATAAATATGAGTCAAATATTTCAGCCATTCGACCTTATCATAACTTAGTTTTTGCATTGAGTTTACGCGCATATGAACAAAAACATGATTTTTTATTTTCAATATCAACATAGGTGTAACAAAATTTGTATGTGATCGCTGTCTGTACATCACAGATATTGAAGGAAAACTATTACTAAGAGTAATGAACAGAATCCAAAATAATAACTTGTACATTTTTTTGCACGCGACCCGCACTAAATTATGTGGACGAGCGCGGAGAAAAGACGAGTCCTTATTCGGAAGTACGAGTATATTTTATTTATACTTATAATAAGTTTTACTAAAATATTTATAAAGCTGTAATTCGAGGAAACAACATTTCGTAACTGTATTGTTGTTGAGGAGTTCCTTTGTCTGAATGAAGTATCAGGTCATGCTTATCATAAAAATGAATTGTCATCGGGACTGAAGGTTTATGCCAAATGTGATTCCGTTAATGAGAGGAAGTGGGTCTTATTAAGCTTGCAAGATTAGACCGGGACAAAGTAACATACACTAAGTTAAATAAAAGCTCATAAAAATAATAGGTATTTTTAAAAATAACAAAACCATTCTCTGTTTCTTTAAATAATACTACTGACTGACCGTTTAATTACAGTAAAATCTTGCTGTGCCCTCATAAATTAAAGAAAGTAATTGAATTATTTATGCTCGGCTTTCAATTAATTTGTTTTAAAGTGAGAGAAAACGAGGAAACGAGTTTTAAAGTGTTATTCATAACGGTTAGAACACAAGAAGAAGTTTATATTTTATTTGCTTTACATTCAATTGGTGAACACAAGCCTAGTGTGGGACCAACGATCTGTTATATATGTAATTTAAAAACTATGTATGTGCAATAAATAAATTTAATTCAATTAAATGTAACAATTCATTTATCAAATTCATTAATGTTTGTTTCAATTCATTTTTCATACTATTTTGATGATTCCGTTGCACGCACTGTGTAAACTTTCATACATCATAATTCAATACATTATCATTCTTTTAAAATAACTTCGCATCAAAACGGCTGTCCCCGTTGCGATCACTAACGAAGTGGGCAATTTTCCTTAAATTGACGCGGGTGAAACCGCATGGCACAGTTTGTGTCTAAAAACTTGGCTGTGTCCCCATCAGATACTTAAAAAGCTATTGCTGAAAGTGTAAGACAAAAGTTAACTTAGTTTTATTGCAATCGAATTTAACTTATCGGTTGAAATCAACACAACTAATTGCTATCTGAAGCACGGACTTGTTTCTAATTTTTTCACCACTAATATAGTTATATACAACGTAAAATAAACAACAAAAAATTCTAACGAAGAAATGATTAACGATACCCAACCCAAAATTAAACCAAAGTTTTTCTTGCAAGAACAACTTCATACTTCACAAGAATTGCGAAAAGGGATTCTTGTGGAGTTTATAAAGCAACACGCGAGGGTCGAGCCCGCATAATAATTATAAATCTGTATTTCGAGAAACAATGGATATTACAAGAAACAACAAGACAAAGAGTTATCCCTCCTTGAAGTACCCTCAAACGCAACTTTTGAAAGCGTCTTAGACAAAACCCGGGGGTTTAGCTCCTTTGTAAAACTTCAAAAGCTTAAAACAGTGAATTCAAGTGTCTCAGGAGGCTCGTTCGCGCAGATATAAACCCCTTATCTTAAATACTTTGACTTCATTTATTTACAGCAATGGATTATTTTGATAAGCGACGCTACAGCTACAGCATTTTGCTTTCCGAACATCATACATTCCAAAACTGTAATGGGTACTCTCGATTAGCTTCATAAAACTGTAGAGTATTTAAACCATGGATCACTACTGAGCACGGATCTGATGGACCACGCTGCCCCAATCGGTGAAGAGGTTAATGACCATTCGCCGAATATGCCGTCGAAAGGCCGTCAATATGGCTTACTGGTTGTTATCTAACTATAATAAAAAGAACTGACAGTCTCTTTACGTGTCCTTCGAAGCACAGTAGCGTTGACATTTTTGCCACTAGCGGTCACCCATTCTAGTACCGACCGCGCCCGCTGTTTCTTAACTTTTTCACTTACAATCGAAATAAGTTGCCGAGTAAAAAAATCTGCCAGACTAATTCAAAAAATTTCTTTAATCAATCTTTAATTAAATAATTTCCTACGTAACTTTAACTTCAAAAGTAACTATATAATTATACTGAATAAATTGTTATTTACTATGTAATTATAGTTTTTTAATAAATTACATTTATTATGGTGAAGTTAAATAATGTTCAGAAACAACTAACAAAACAGAATGACAAAAGATATCATAAAATGAATCCGAGTGAATCGAATATCATAAATATTCGATTGAGAGATATGTTAACATCGAATATAGATATTATAATGTTATAAACTTTAACAATGTGTTTACGATGTCACATCCACTGACGATAATGATGCTTGTGGAATTATTACTAAATTGATTTTAACACTTTACTTTTATATGAATACTAGCTTTTTCTCTAAGTTTTTTCTGGAGGCAAGCGATAAGACGGTAGATCACATACTTTTTTGACAGATATCATGAGAAACGCAAAGTAACTGTACCGCAAAAGTCCGTAGTACGCTGAAGACCGCAATAGGTGGAGACGCATCGAAAATACTGCATTGTCAATCGAAAATAATGTATTTCATGAAACCACAACCACACTGTCATGAGTGAACGACTTTGGAGGAGAGTTTTTTCTCGCACTCACGCGTAAACTCCCCCTTTTGGAGCCAGCATCTTCACCCATTCCCCCGTCACGCCCCACCCTGTTCATCGTCTCGAAAAGTTAACATCACATCTTGTGCGTGAATACAAAGTTTTTTATTCCTTATTTCAATCCTTTCAGGTCTTCTTTTCGTGAAAAAAAGGTATACTCCGCAAATCCAATTATACTCTAGCCCAAGTTACATCAAAATCGGTAATTTTAGGCGTGAAAAGGTAAGAGAAAGACTGAGTTACTCTCGCATTTATAAAATTAGTAAAGAATTATAATATAATCAATCCTTTATGATAATTTATATTAAGTTTTAACAATTCTTGTTTTATTTCCTGTTTCAAGAGACGATGTGTAGGAGTCTATAAATTTTATTCGGCAGGATAACTATCCTGCTTCGGCAGGATAAATAGATTTTACTTTGTGATGAAATAAATCAGTAACTGTTTCCTGGCAGTAACTTTTGAATAAAATACTTTTCCTGTAGGTCATTCTTAGAAATGTTTCAAATCCATAAAATAATATGAAGTGACAAAAAAAATTGTCACGTTTGAAGTTAACGTAAATAAAATATAATTTAAGATTTCGTGGAATAACGGAGTGTTTTAAATACTATTATTAGTACCTTGTTATATAGTAAGTGGGTGGGCCATAAAACACAAGATATATTATACTATTCTACCATAAAAAAAATTGTAAAAGTTTGAGAAAATGGATGGATGTTTGTTTTTCCTTTACTGTTGAAACTGGTAACTGTTGAATGGATTAGGATGAAACTTGGCAATTAGATAGATCACATCCAGGAAATGAACTTAGGATAAATTTTATCCCGGTTCGCCTGGGGTGATTCGGATGTTTATATGTTTGGATATTTGGGATTTCTTTAAGTGCCAACCGTTAAACGGACGAAGATGGAACTTACATAGATAGACCACATCCAATAAATGGGATAGATTTTATACTAATTATAGGTTCCCCTGGGATGATTTGCAAGAAAATATGCTAAATGAGTTGAGATCAAACTTGGCACAATATATAGATTAATTATAGTTTGTAGTAACTCATAAGCGAATTTTTATCAACACATGAAGCAAGTCAATTACATAATAAGATTTCTTGAATCTATCTATCAACAGTTTTTTGTAATTCACTACAAAAATATTATTGTTTATTCCCCTTACATTTAATCGCTAATTATCTCTTCTAATGGAACAAGTCCTCTGAGATTCAAGGAAAGTGTATTCGGGTAAGACGGGGTGTCGGGCGCATGCTAATGCACCCAGTCACATTACATACTGGGAACTGCGATCTTTTTGGTATGCACCAGATGTAACCTCGAGGAAGGGGTGATTCCTGATTATTTTATTATTAGGAACCTACATCCGGTCACAGCCTAACGGTTTGAAAGTTGGTCGTTTGAACTGGGTCTCTCGAAGTAATGTGCGTATCAGAAGTTGATTCACTTGTTACGGTGAAGGGAACATCGTGAATAAACCTGTACTTCTCATATCTCTATAACGTTCGTAAAGGTATGTGAAGTCTACCAATCCGCACTTGGCGTGGTAGACTTAGCCTGTTCCACTTACATGTGTGAGAAGACCCGTGTAGTGGGCTATGAATTATTTGAAGCCTTTTCTTCTCCTCTTTATTATAGTAATCTTTCTAAAACGGTTCATAAGCGTCATAAAAAAAAAATAAAAAAAACGAAAAATGCGTTATGTAATACTTGAACGTCTTCCTAGTAGAAGTTAAAAAACATTGATCAATCAATTGAATTAATAAATTGAAAAAAAATGTCACATTTAATTAAATTCAATTAAAATGTAAAACAAATGAAATGTAGACGTGGACATAAACACAGACAGACATGGACATGGAGGCAGATGTAGACATAGAAGCAGACGCAGACGCAGCCGCAGACGCAGACGAGAAGCAGCCGCAGACGCAGACACAGACACGGACGCAGACGCAGCCGCAGACGCAGACAAGAAGCAGGCGCAGACACAGACGCAGACGAGAAGCAGACGCAGACACAGACGCAGGCGCAGACGAGAAGCAGACGCAGCCGCAGACGCAGGCGCAGACGAGAAGCAGACGCAGCCGCAGACGGAAATGCAGACATAGACATAATTATGATAGTGGATAAAATGTAAAGCAAATAAAATTTAAAATATTAACTTCTTCTTGTGTTCTAACCGTTATAAATAACACTTTAAAACTCGTTTCTTCGTTCTCTCTCACTTTAAAACAAATTCATTGAAAGCCGAGCACAAATAATTCAATTATCTTCCTTACTTTATCAGGGCACAGCAAGATTTTACTCTAATTAAAAGGCCAGTCTGAATATTGTATTATTTAACAAATTACTACCTTCGCTTCGGTTAGTGATAGCTAAGGACCATAGACGGCATTCTTCAAATCATGCTTCGTTAACTTTTTCTTATTAATATTATACTATGTTACGGGTACTCACGATGTATGTTTTTTGTGCCGATATTTCGACCCAGTTGCATGGATTATGGTCCCGGCTGAACTGCGGTGGCGATGACAAACTTTTGACAGATGATCGATGGATGACACTTGACACTAATACATTAGTCTGTTCTTTGTATCTAGTTCGTTTTTGTGTTTTGTTTACCATATCACGACACACTACACTGAACACATCTTGTTTATTAGCAGTTATGACGTTTTTGCGCTTACATAAACCAACCACTGGATTCCAAGTTTGCGATAATTTGAAGCCGTCCTCCCATTAAAGTTTTTGGGGTGTTTTTTTATCCCTATCGCCTCCCATACTAACCGTGGAATATAGTGGGGCTCTGTGGAGATGATTTGAGGGTTATAAAGTTCAATCCAGTAGTTGGTGCCTAATTCAAGAAGATGTTCTGCTATCGCTGATTTTTGCCGCTCATTTTCCCTGACCACTTATGTTCTTTTATGCGATGTGCTATGGACCGTTTAGTTTGTCCTTATAACAGCGGCCACAACTGTAGTCCATTTTGCATACCCCAGGGTAGGGTATTTTGTCTTTGGGTGAACGCAAAAAGGTGACTATTTTCTTACATGGCATGAAGATTGTTTTTATGTTGTATTTCTTATTTAAAATCCTGCCAATTTTATTTGTTACACCTTTAACATAAGGCAGGAACGCAGACTGCATTTCAGCTGTGCTGGTGGTAAAGTTTTTTCTATGTGTAGGTCTTCTTTGATTTTGGTATATAGCCATTGCATCGCAGTACATTGCTAACATGGTCTCAGTCCTGGGGTATGTGTTCCGCATTAAATAAATCATACGCTCGGTTTGTAAGTGATTTCCCTGGTGTTGAGGATTTTGATGAGACGTGGTGTGTAAGTGTCTGTCAGTGTGGGTCGGCTTCCTATACACGGTGTGGCTTAAGCCAATTGCATCGTGTAATAGGTCTTTGTGGGCCGCACTGCAATCGCATTAGGGCCGCATTCATACCGCGGGCCTCGGGGGCTTTAAACTACTGAATTAAGCACGGAAGCGCCCATGAAATATTTGCCAGTAGCAGTCACACCCTGATTTAAACAAGCTGCCGAACAAGCTAGAAAAGTTAACATGTAAAAAACAAAAAAAAACTGTCAAATTGAGAACTTCCTTTTTTAAAATCGCTTAAAAATGAAACACCATCATTACAATGAAGTTACACCATCTAGGATTGTAGATACATGAGTTAAATTTCTCACAATACATTTCGTGCTAATCTCAGCGAACCACTTCGTTGTTTGCTGTCCAATCGTCTGTATTCCATTAATCTGTACAGACAAGAGACAAAAGGGTATTGTTCATCCGGGGAGCCTATCGCGCCAATAACTCCACTCGTATCTTAAGGGTCTATTTTAATTCAGAATATTCTGATAAGCTTCGCGAATGGTTGGGTAGTTAACGAACTACGTTGAGATAGTATTCAAGAATAACAGTAAATTTTGTAAGGATCTCCTACTAATTATAAATGCCAAAGGTTGTTGGGATGGCAGGACGGATCGCAGTTACGTAAAACTACCGAATGGATATGAATAAAATTTGGCACAGATACTTTTGGTTTACTGGCTTTATTGGCTTTGGTTTTATTGACTTTATTGGCTTTAGTTACTTTGGTTACAGAGATTATTGGTTTTTTCCCGCGACTACGTTCACGTGGTGATTACTTCCCTGTCTTCCTTCGTCTTCACTCGTTCCCTGCTTAATCTACTCTCCCTTAACAATTATGCAATACCATATCCAGTGCTTGCATACAAAATTAAGATGGAAATCTTTGATAATGAGCACGGAGCGGAGCACGAAGCATATAAGGATTTTCAGGCTAACGTGATCGTAAGCTGTGCTAACTATAACAATAGAGCAAACTACACAACAGTAACAGTTTTATAGAGGACATCAATATCTACAAATAAGTCCGCGAAACCATTTGTCTAACTGTTATAGTTATCTCACAATAACTACTTTTTTCTGGTAAATATTTCTTCCGAAGCGAAACGACGGTAGTTTCTACATTAAATAAGAATATGACCGCAGTAGAAAATACTATGCCATTAATATAAGCATTCGACACTATTAGTTATACTCGACGCCAGTAATAAATTTCCTCTAAGAATGTTTATTTCGCAAAAAATAAATAATGGCGCCTTTAATAGCCATTTGTTTGGAGTTTTTACTCTTAACCCTAAACTGAATCAAGGGTCGATGTGACACAATGAAAGATTAATAAGTAAAATTCGGTGAACTGCGGATAAAAACCGCTGGGTCGCTATTTGACCTGTATGGGTTTTTTTTTTATAATTATTTATTTATTAATTTTCATTATTTACTATGTTCCGTCCGCGGCTTCACCTTAGTTGTTGGTACTTTGATGATAAGTAGCCGAATTATTATTTCAGACTATAAACTATCTCTTTGCCAAATTTAATCGGGAATCGTTCAGCAGTTTCTGCATGAAAGGGGGACAAACATGCCCTCATCCTCACGCATTTTCGCATTTATTATTTGTTGGATGAAGAGAAAGCGAAATATTATTATTGAACCGAAGCCGTGTATAGGGTTAACGGAACTCGTCGCCTATCGCCGACCTGAGTGCAGTCTATCGACTCATGGCACGCGTAAAATATTTTGAGGCGTGAAATATTTTAATATCCCATTGTTGTGTCAAATAACCTTGTCCACTAAGAAATTAAAATCTGTGCCTTTACTGCGATGTTTATGCCCAGTTCAAATATAAATACGCTCTAATCTTCGTAATTTTTAAATACACCTCGTATTTTTATGTTTAATTTAATTAAATTGCGCGATTCCTTTTCGCGGATCATGAGTTGTGAGCCCCTTTTTTTACCTGTTATAGACACAGAGGACCGAGATACCAAATTAATGGTATCTGTGTTTAAAACTTATTTTTTCTGTAGTCATATTTGGTGAATTCAAAACTAATTAACCTTAGAAATGATAAAATTACAAAAACCAGTTATTGTAATGATATGACAAATTTGAAGAATTTGCCGCCTTAATGTCCTTGAAAACCGATTTTACAAACGGTAGCCCTTCAAGTACTACTTTTTTAATTGATCATGAAATATGAAAGCTTGGATAATTTTTAAACCTACTTAGGAACCATGGAGTCACCTGTATAGATATTTAATTTAAAATTGAAATTTTAAATTACAGAACAAAGAACGTAAATTTTTCACTTTGCACCTAATTTTCATTGTTTTCATCAAAAGTCAAG